>MQRK01217913.1:0-15003 GCA_001938485.1 Girardia tigrina
GTTAAACTAAATATTATTTTATTTGAAATTAATAATTTTCTAAAAAGAATTATTTTTAAATTTTTCTTTATAAGATTCTATCAAGAAGTGTTCATATGCTTTTTCCAAGACCCTAACATTTTTATAATTTCTAGATGTTTCAAAGATTGAGCTAGAGCAAGCTAAGAGAACAATAGAACGGCTCCAACAGGAGAATAAGTCGTTAAGAAAAAGTCAATTAGTAGATCGTAAGGAGATAATGAACCTGCGTGATAGCGTAGAGCACTTATCTATGAAACTGAGAGTGTCAAAGGAGACCTCCATCGAACCCGAGGAGTACGCTCGTGTGGTGAAGCGGGGCATTGCGATGGAAGCTCGAATCCGTGAGCTCGAGCGACTGTATTCGGAGCAGCTACAATTACAGTTAAGGTAGAAGTTGAGAGCCAACGAAGGTTAGGAGACCCGTACTTTAGGGACGCAGTGGTCAATCGCCGACTATGTATGTATTTAAACCGACCGAAGCGACAAAGAATCCGTAAAAGTATAAAAAACGTAATAAAGTGTTTTGAAAAATAAAGTTTTTGTTTTTGTATGTTGTTGATTCATTGTTTCTTAAATATCACCAGCACAGAATAGTAAAATTTAGTATCTTTTTCTTTTTCATGTCACTGTGTCTTGACAACAAAATCACACAGATCAACGGAGGATTCGAGTTTACACTTTTATAAATAACTCGTAATTGTTAAAATAGTAAATGATGGATTTTCGTCATAGTTTTCACACCTACTAGGAGGTCTAACACATCACGATAAAGTACATAATAACACGTCCTGGGATTAACACATTAATATAATATCGTCAAACAATCATAACATCACATCATATCCATTAGAGCTGACCTGACCTATCTGGTCTTAAACCTGTGTAGGTCTGGAACCTGGAAGTTCCTCATCACCTATCACTGCTTGCAGATGATATGGTGGTTGAGAGGCAAGTTGTGATCATGAATATTAAGGGGTTAAGAAGTTAAAATACACATGCAGAGGCTACATTAGTATAAGAGTATCTTATGGTTGGTTACCGATAACCTTGGGGCTCAAAGCCAAATGGCTCAGTTCTCCAAAATATGTTCACATGTTTTTGAAACCACACAACTACAACAGATCCCTGAACTATGAATAAATCATGCCTATTTTATTTCATATTTGTTATACTATTCGCCTTGTTAAATTAGTTTTTATTTAACTATTTTTTTATTTTTAACTAATTAAAAATTGATTATCTAAAAAAACTGTTCTTTTAGTTTTCTTCAGTGGATTTCTTAACTATGGTTAGAAAACAATTTAGTATTTCTATTCTGCGAATGAGAAACCACCCTTTTGTTCTAAAATAGGAACTGGAAAGAAGTTGCTATGTAATAAGGATTGCCGTCAGTACCTTTTTTTCCCAAACCAGTGGTTTGAAAACAATAAACAATGTATGTATGAACAATAACCTTGCCAAAGCTGTTCACAGAAAATTGAATATAGAATTCAGGGCAGACCATCATTCTCTTTGGAAGTTTTTAGATGGATTGCTTATGATCAAAAAATCAGATCATCAATTATATATATATATATATATATATATATATATATATATATATATGAAATGGTCGAGAATTGACCATTCGTCGTGACAGCTGAGTACGGGGTTGAACTGGAAGCCATCATCGGGAGCGAGACAGAGCGCCTGTCCAGAGTCGCGAGTCTGCATCTCTCCGACAACAAACAAACAGTGTTCAAATATCGTCACGAACTTACCGGAAATGGATGACTCGAGGAACATTAAAGAGAGGCAGCCATCTTGCCTGTAGAACAGAGAATTATTGAAAAGCTCGGTCAACTCTTGTCCGATTAGTCGAATCGATATGGGATTAGAAGACCTGTCATTCAACTCGTACATATTTAATTGTCGGATGAAACTCGAAATGTTATTATGTTTGAAATAATTCGGTATGACATCTCGCGCTAATTGATTTTCATCGACAATATGAAAACTTAAGTCGTCTTCATCCCAATAGATTAAATGATCGGTTTCCGGATCATGGACAATTCGTTTTAATTTAACTGGGAACGTGAGTGAGTTCGATTCAGATAAAAATCATAAATATTTATTATTATTAAAATTTTACAATTTCCCAGACGGGAATTTATCTGAATGTTTGTTAGCAGTATTTTTCTGCATCGGCACGGTTCGCCAGTCGGTGCTCACTGCATGTGAGCTCAATACTTCAGTTTGTTCAAGCAAATCTAACACAGATAGGAGTGTGCCGTGATGTTCAAGCATGAACTCCCAATTCGTCCACTGAATCTTCCTCGTCTAACACAGCCCCTTCCTGGAGTAGAAGAGTATATATAGGATTTTGTTTAGGATCACGAAAATCCGACAAGTCGTGGGCATCACGTCCATCACAGAAGGCTTTCCACATTCTTGCAGACCATCGAATGTTTGATCGAACAGAGGCAATCGCAATGATCTTTTCTCTGCCTGATAGGAAAACGGCAACTAGTGGTTTGCTATTGGCAGGGATCCATGTGCCAAGCGCACCTACAACAAATGTGTAAAGCAAAACTGTGTGATCACGGTATTTGTCTTTAATTGCATCGCGGATCGGCTTGTACTTAGCCAAGTTATCCCTGTTCGCGTTGTCCAAGTTCTCCTTCTCATCAAAAAGAGACTTCACATCAATCAAAACTATTCTCTTACGATCCGGAAAGAAGACACGCAAATGAACCCACAAGGTTGAATAAACAAACCTGCAGGTGAAATTTAGATACAATTCAGCATTACAATACTCTTGGATTTCAGTCTTTAAAATGTCAACCACCGTGTCATGACGAGCATTTATATATACGCCTGAAGAGTATCGCAATAATAAACAACATGAGCCAAAGTCTAATTGTCGCCTCTACACCTACGACAAACAACAACTTTCTGGAAATGGCATCCAACTTGAAGTGTATAGGACCGACTGCGATGAACAAAATCCCATTCAGAGTAGGATAGACGACTATTGAAAACTAAAGAAGTTGAGAAACCAGAAAGAGAGAGAGAAGAGGCGAAACGACCAGCACTTGTTTGCTTCCTCCAGTAATTAAGATAGTGAAGAGAGAGACACTTTCGGATAAATATAGCAATCTTATCTTTATCTTGGTAACTAATGGTCGAAAAAACCTGCTACGATTCATTCTGTAAAAAGATGGAGATAATAAGAGATGGATGACTGTCACCAAATTTGAAGATGATCCCATATTTCTCATGTAGAACATGGATGACATATTTGATTTTATTCCACCAGGATTCAAAAGCCGATTGTTTATAACCCGTATTGATCCAGTCAAGAATACTTACACGACTCATCAGTTTTGAGGCATATCGCAAAGTAATTCTAGCAGCTTCTTTTACAAAGATAGCTGGTGATGTTAGAAGTTAGTAAGAGTTTGTGACTGATTGCACAAGATACTCATCAAAGGTATAGATGTAAGACCTACTGCCCCTTGAACTTTGAAAGAATACAGGCAACCGGTAGAAGCTGATACAGGAAGACTTAACAGTTCCTTGTGCTTCATTCTAACCAGAACATCCCAACCTGTTGTGAAAGCAGTCAGATCTGGAAACGGGATGTAAGTGTTACGAAAGTAAAACACCATTTTAGAATGCACAAAGGTCTAATAAACATGAAGTTTTTGTGGAGGAGAGAGAACAGAGTTCTTCAGAATCTCAAGATCATCAAGAACATTCTTAATCACTTGTTCCGGCGTGTCACAAAGAAGACGGGTAATAAAACAACCCAAATAAGCATAATCTTCATCAACCTTTTTGTGTGGGATCGGTTGATCGTCAAGACATATTTGATTGTTGTCATGATAGGGAAAGTTCATATAGGCACACTATGAATGTCGGAACTCCATACCAGTGAGCTTGATATACTTCGAAGCAGTGTTAACCAAAGTTTGAAGAACCAAACTAGATGTGCAAAAGAGAACTAAATCATCTGCATATGCCATACAGGAAATGGAAGTTTCATCCATCCGAACTCTATGAGGGAAACCTAACAGATCAAGCTTATTTAAAATGGGGTTTATACCGATATTGAAAAGAAGCATTGAGAGGGGGCAACCCTGCCGAAAACCAACATTCACTGCAAGACGGTCAGTACTTTGACCTTCACAAACGATTGTAGTGTGACAGTCGCGATACAGTTCCCGAATTATTTCAATAGAGTTAAGATGAAGGTCCATTTTGTCGAGGACGAAAAGGATATATTCAACAGAAATAGTATCAAAAGCCACCGCAATATCCTTGAAGGAAAGATGAAGCTCAACTTTCATACCATTCGTATTGGTCGAAATAATTTACATCTTGATCGAACTTGAGCAGAATTAATTAAAGAAATATGTTTTTTTAATAAATTAAATAAAGTAATTAATTAGAAAATTAGTTAAGTTAAAATTTTAAGTAAAATCAAATTTAAATTTCTAAAGTGAATAAATTCAAGAAAACACAATTTTTTACTATGAAAAGAAAACACAATTTTAGCTATGAAAAGAAAAAATGTAAATATATATATATATATATATATATATATATATATGAGTTAAAGTTAAAAATTGTGTTATTTAAAAAATAGAGGAATCACCGCTTAGAAAATTAAAATTTGTTATTGATTTTTAAATAAAGGTTTATTTTCCAATTTAAGTGTTTTGAATCTGAATGAGTTTTGCATTGAATCAAATGACAACTCACTTTAATGAAATTATCGATAAACATTTATCATTCATGGATTTCAATTTAATCAGGGAAATTTCCGACATCAGTTCTGAGGACAAATCGAGTCCGATTAGTTTGATCCAAAAACAGTTTCGATTTAATACTGCCATTAGGAGCAATCAATTCCATAATTCATCTGGGATTTCCGATGCGTCTTTATTGGAATCAGAAAGTCGATTTTATCAAATAACGACCAAATCGAATTACGACTCGAATATTCAAAAAAATTACAATGAGAATAATTCAACAAGAATTCGGCCGGATGTAAATCCCAAGAATGATTGCAATCCGTCAATTCTTCTATCGAATAATGCCAAAGGAAGAGAACGAGAAACAGTCATCATAAGTAATGTTGGGATCGAGAAATTTCCCAATCGACACCAGGTCAATTCATTACGGGGCAACTGAGTCTGATGGAAAATTTCTCGGGATCTGAAATAAAATAAAATGATTATTAAATAAATATAATATTAATTAATTAAAACTAACCTTAATTGATTTTGAACTTTGATCTGAAATAAAAAATATGATTATTAAAATTAAATGAATAAAAAGCTTACCTAATTGATTTCACCTTTGATCCTGAAATTAACAAAAACAATTATTATCTATGTAATTAGAAAACTTACTTGATCTATCTGACCTTTGATCGTTGTTCAACTAAATGAAAATTTTGTTATTTTTATTTGATTAAAACAAAAACTTACTTGATTGATTTGGACTTTTGTTGTCGACAGACAACGGCAGGAGCTTATAGTGCCTGCCGAAACTGTTGACACAAAGTCCAGCGATCTCGAAAATTATGTGAAAATTTCGAAAAAACGAATTACTATAAATTCGTTTGAATCTGTTATTTGTTCAAAAAGTTTTTTGTATAGTTGTTGATTACAAATTAATAAATTTTTCGATCTTCAGTTTTTGTGAGTTTTTTTAGAGGTTGATGGAGTATATATATAAATTGGACATATGCTAAAATATATTGCTGGGAGCCGATCAGTTGATAGTTACTGGCAGGTGCTCATAGTGTCTGCAGTGATTGTTAACGATCTGGCAGTGAATAAGAAAAAGATCTTTGAAGATAATTGAAGACAGCTGATCAGTTGATAGTTACCGGCGGTTGGTCATAGGGCCTGCCGAGTATATTGATGATCTGGTAGTCGAAAGAAATTGTTCTCTATAGAACATCTTAAATGTAACCATCGATGAGTCTAATAATCAAACCTCCATCAACCTCAACCTTTTTTTGTTGTCATTGTTAAACCTTTAATATCAATGTTGGATAATTGATGAACATTTGTTTTTAAGTTTATTTATATTCTTTTAAAATATTTAAAGATTATTCAGTGGAAATATAAGAAATTATTAGAATATATAGCAACATGATATCAATAGAGATTTGTTCCTCTAGACATGAGATGGATGAATATTTATAAAAAAAGTTTACGAGGAACCCGGAAGGTATTTAATTTTGTTCACTGGTAAATCATTGGGCCAGATGGACCTAATTGGGTACGGTACGAACCATTTGCCTGTGTTAGAAGAGGAAAGGTAGATGTTGTTCGTATCAAAATAATGATTTGGGTTTATAATAAAAAAGAAAGAATACATAAAAAAGATAATAAAAGCCCAACATATTATTTTTGTTGGCTCAGTCGGGATTTAGTCTCTCAGAGGTGTACACTAAATATTAAGAACAATATTTCTTATTAAGATTGATTTGAATGACAAATTATAGAACGACGGTACTGATCAGAAAAAAAGTGATTCTTGAATTTAAAGAAGACAAATCACCACAGTTGTAGATAAACAATCCTAACTATTATGGTGGATATATTAAAGAAGACAAAATCACCACGATTGTCAGATGTTATACTGAAATCGTTATGGCGGATACATTAAAGAAGAAAAAATCACCACAGTTGTTGGTAAACAATCCAAACTGTTATGGTGGATACATTTAAGAAGACAAAATCACCACGATTGGCAGATATTATACTGAAATCGTTATGGTGGATACATTAAAGATAAACAGAATTACCACGGAAGGAGGTAATTGAACCTGTATGCCCCTGAATATTTTAAATTCCGGATTTGGAAGATTTAGGAGGGAACAATTGACCGTAGCCGTTATGGTAGATACCTTTCAACATGAGAAAGATATGATTAATCATCGAAGATCCTACTAAGCGCAACAAAGTCGGACTGAGTGGTGAAGTCGCGGCGGATACTTGGTAAGGCCGGTGAGCGAAAATATCTACAAACACCACGGACAGATAAATGAAACTTCTTTTCCAGTAGGTGGATTCCTAAGATGAAGAAGTGAAGAAAGAGATAGTAGTCGTTAATGTTTTCTCAAGAAAAGAATAATCGAAATTAATATGAAAATATGTAATTTAATGTTATGAACAGATGTATTAAAAAGGAATTAAAATATAGTACCTTGAGAGAGAAAAGAGAAAGTCAAATTATTAAAAAAAAATTAGAATGAATGAAATGACAAATATGAATAAAAGAGATTAAAGAGATTAGTTTAAAGGAAGACTTTTAAAAGAGAGTACAGTTTTGTTTGTAACTGCATAAAATCAATGGTGTAGAAGCAACTTACAATTAATGTCGAATAGTCTGTTTGATTAAAATAACTCATGAAGTGACATTTTGTGTAAAGAGAGGAACAATAAATCTATAAAAAGAATATAAATAAACAAATGTAAAAAGTGTGATTAACAATGACAAATTATTTTTTCTTCTTTTCTATGTTTCATTTCCTTTTTATTCTACTTCTTTAAGCTTAGGTACAGATTCTGTTTTGCAAAATAAATATTGTTAAATTTTAAAACTAAAATTTATATTTCTTGATGTAAATTATTTTAATCAAAATAAATTTGCAACTATTTAAAAACATATTTTAAAAAAAAATTAAAAATGGCTTATATATTTTGGACAGTCACAAATTCGCGATTCCCTTCACATATTTTTGTTTACAATTCAAATATTTTCTTCTCAAAGGGTGTAATGATATTGTTTTGACTATCGTCTAAATATCGAGGACGATATTTTTCATTGGGGAGAGATCTGTTATGGATTCGAAATATATATGTGAACACTTTTTGAAAAAATAAAGGAAAATTTTTAAATAATTCTTTTAGTAAAATTATTAACTTCAAACAAAATAATATTTAGTTTAACAAAACTTGGAATTAAAAATTATAAATGTTTGTTTTACTTCATCAAAAATTATAAATATTTTAGTCTTTGTTTTATCTCATCAATTTTCAAGGCTGAAGAAAATTACTATATAAACAACATCAAATCTAGTTTTAGTTGCCCAAAAATATTTGCAAGAAAATCAACCAAGAGAAATCGCGTTAACAAGTAACGTAAAAACTTATTTTATTTTTATTTTATTAAAATATTAATCTTACAAACCATAAGTACCCCGTATGGGAGAAGAAGGTTTGTTTTAAATTACAATATCGTTAGTTTTGGGAGATTCACGGTTTTTACTGTAATCTATTAACTTGTACGAAATATTGTTTTGTGTTTTGTTCTGTCATCAAGAATTGAATTATTATTATTATTATTTTTGACTTATCGATATTTGTTATTTGAAATAAAGTTTCATAAAAGAATTTGCGTTCATTATTTATATATTTATGTTGGAAGTCCCTTCTGATTAATTGGAGTCAGATTATAGATTAAAGATTATTGATTAAGAATTATTGATTAAAGAATAAAGAATAGAGATTTACGATTAAAGATAAAGATTTAAGATTTGTGTTTTAAAAAGTGAATAATTGAAATTAAAGACATTTTAAATAAAACCCCAACAGAATGATGTCCATTGTTGCCTTTGGATTGCATGTATAGAGTCTCTGCAATTAATCGTGATTTAAACGTTTCTCATTAACTTCAGCCGATCCAATATATAGAGATCTCAGTTTAGCATGGCGGATGCTGTAGATGTGCCCGGTAAATACTGAACAACTTGTGCTGAGATCAGAGCTGGAATGATCCCGGATAAGTGTGTGAGCAAGTGTAATTCTGACAGAGTCACAGCGAGTAGAAGTGAGTCGAGTGAGGATTGAGTTTTGACTGGTGATTTCGCAGAACAAACTTTTGAGTAAAAGTTCGGTTAGCGTCCATGTTAATCCGATTATCAAAAGATACACCCGATAAATTTCTCATGTATGCACAGAGGAGATCTCTATGCACAAAGAGGACCACTGTCAATAAACTTGTATGAAGTGACTATATTAGGTGGAGAGTCAGAGTAAACCATCCTGATAAGACAAAAATTGGAGCAGAATTGGGTGAATTTATCAATAATCGATTCATATATAGATAGTTATTGGAGGCCAATCGGATCCCAAATGGAGATTGTGTTAGACATTAGATCACAAGCGACCAAAATCCACCGTGTCTGATGGAAAAATAGAGGGAATAAAAGTTTCTTTTTATGAGTAAAATCTCTAAGACAAAGGTTTTCCATTTACAAGTTACATAATATTCAAATTTGCGTATAATTCAAACAACGAATAATTTATTAATTAAATTATTCAAACACAATTTATAATCATATATAGTTTTTCTTCTATTTTTTTTACAATTATCAACAAAATAGTTTTTTAGATTGTTAATTTTTTTGCATTTAATAAATTAATTACATTTTCAATGTTGCGCTTTGATTATTTGTTATTATTTTTTTATTAAAATTAATTAAGTGATCACTACAATATATACTTCTGAGCATAATTTTTAACGCCCTTAATTTTTTCAAAATATTTCGATTAATAAAATTATTTTTAATCTTACATATTTACAAATACTCTAAACAACATATAACGAAGAAAAAAGGTTAAAATTTTAATTTCACTATTTGTTTAAATAATATATTTAGAATTCTAAATTTTCAAATTTATGAATTTGTGCATAATTTTTAATACGGCTATCAAAATTACTGATATATAAGGTAAGTTTCATTATGCTTTATTTCTTATTTTAGTATGTATTTATAGATTATAAATATGTGGTCAGAAGAGATTAAACTTATTGCGAAACAATGGATAGATGAAGGAAAGTCGTATACCGAAATTGCTAATTTTTTGCATATTTCTAAAAGTTCAGCGTAAAATATTTGTCAATATAAAAAAAACGTGTTTATAAAAAAACGTGGTCCCAAATTTACACTGAATAAAGCCGAAAAACTTAGCATTAAACGAACAATTTCAAGTCTTGAAAAAAGTGGTAAGAAAGCTAATTCAGTAAAAATTAAAAATATATGTGATCTTAATGTTTCACATACAAAGGCACATAAAACGACTCGGTTTTGTGTATAAAAAAGCAAAAAAACAAATTTTTTAACAAAGAAACATAAAGAAGAAAGGTCAAAATTAATAAGAGAGAGGATCACTTCTAATCATCCATGGGAGAAAACCATTTTTAGTGATGAATAACGGTTTTTTCTAGACGGCAACGATGATTGGAAATCTTATATGAAAGATGACTAACAAATAATTCACCAAAAGCGTGTCAGTGGTGGTGGCTCAATAATTGTGTGGATGATGATGATGCCAAATGGTTTATTGTCTCATCGAGTCATCGAAGGAAAATTTAATAACGAAAAATATATTAAAAGAGTGTACAGTGACTATAATAAAGCTTAATTATGGTGAAGACTTTTACTTCCAACAGGACAACAGTCCGATACATACAGCTAAGACAATAAATTAATTTTTTGAATCTTCAAGTATAAAAGTCATAAAATGGCCATCACGTTCGCCAGATATAAACGTTATTGAAGATGTTTGGAAGATGGTTTCTGATATTGTATATGACGGCCTACAGTATCAAACCAAAGGAGACCTCAAGGAATCTATCAATAATGCTATTATGGACATTAATAAATGTTCCAGATATAAAGTTCAGAATTTATATACCACCATTAGATCAAGATTATGTACTGTGTTAGAGAAAAATGGATGTTTGCTCAATAAAATTTAGTTCACTGTCTTTTAATATGGGGTATTAAAAATTATGCTCAAATTTATAATTTTGAAAATTTAGAATTCTAAATATATTATTTAAACAAATAGTGAAATTAAAATTTTAACTTTGTTCTTCGTTATATGTTGTTTAGAGTCTTTGTAAATATGTAAGATTAAAAATAACTGTATTAAACGAAATATTTTTTAAAAAAATAAGGGTATTAAAAATTATGCTCAGAAGTATATATTAGTTGATGAACAAATTTTGGACTTCAAATATAGAGAAATACTAGAATTTTTACGAGGAATGGTATACAACTTTGTCAATAGATTAAATAAAAAAATATTTTTGGAAGTATTTCGTTTTTATATTTAAAATAATATTAAAATATTTATTACAACATATCAATAATATTTTTTATTCAAAATATTATTTATACGAGGGTGTATTTATAGGGGCAATCATAAGTCCGTGATTTGTTGACTTTCCCGTGTGGTAACTGGAACGATACTACTACCCATACAAACTACCTTATACAATAAACAATTGCTATATTTATAGCTAGTTACGTCTTTTAATTTATGTTTGACACCCATTGAAAGCAGGCAACCGCGTGAATTTTTGCGAAAATGGAAACAATGAATTTCTTGTGGTCATTATTATTTATTATTTTTTGAGGAAAAATATCCATCACTCTAACTAAGAATAGGCTTGATAAAATAAGCTTAAATTTAGTTTGGTATAAGAAAGCTATCGGTAAGATAACATTTTACTTCATTTTATGTCTAATGATCCTAATTTATAAAAATTTATTTTTTTCTGGATTAAAATGTCATTTCCGACGTCGAAATGTCTCCCTTCGACATTTCGTATTTGCTGTTTGTAACACACTAATCAATTTGTATAGTCCTTATAATTCGATTTGCATTACGCAATTGGTCACAAGATATGCAAGACTTTCGACATGAAAACCTTTTTCGTTGCATCTTTTAAAATTAGATACTATGTTTGAAACCGCAACTTAAATAAGTTATGTAAAAGTTTCTGAATGAATTTTATATCTTTTAAGCATAGTATATATAATCTCGATGACACATTGATATTTAAAAGTGCAATAGAAAGCATTTTTATTGTTTCTGGTTGGTTATCCTTGCAGCAAGAATATTTACCTATTTTATATTTCTTTGTCATCTATTATCAAAAAAATTTCTCCGTTTGAAAAGTATTCTGTTTGGAGCACTATTTTTTCATCTCCCAATTTGTTTAGTCTTCTTGCATGTGTTTCAAAAAGAATAGTCGTGTGTAAGCTCGAAAACAGATTTCAATAACTTTGTTTCGCAATTTCTTTAACGAATATCAGTCTCTAAAATGATCGGACAACGTTTTCAACGATTTTAGAAATACTTTGAAACATCTATGAACCAAAGTTCAACATGTTTTTTGTTTTTCAGTAGTGATTCCACGATTTATCATAATCAACTGTTGTTCCACATAAATAATAAACCGTGCCTATCGGGTGTACTAAAAATCTTTGCGTATTTCTCTAAATATTCAATTGTCAAAGATTCTTTTATTTCTTGTTGCATGCCTTGGGAGTAAATTAATACCAATTATTTAAACAAATTATAAGAATACCTTAAAATATTTTAGTTAAACTTTGTATTAAAAATGATTAAAAACAGCAAACACTATCGTCTTAGTAATTACAAAATTTATAAAATAAAAATTTTAAATTCAATAAAAATATTTGAGAAATGGAAATCAATTTTGAAATTTGTCTCAAGCTGATGAGGCCACATGGCAAATTATTCTTAAATCGGAATTTGTTTATTTATGAGGAATATTGTAATAAACTTGTAAATCAACAGATAAATTGAGATTTTCTACTGGTGCTTTTTAGATAACATTTTTAGATAATATAGAACCGTATTTTTAATTATCGGGAAGATTGCAAAAATAAATGAGTGCAATTGTTGAAATATAGATTCAAAACATTATTCCCAGATGAAAGAATACAAGAATAATAATGCGTGCATTATAACACAAAAAATCACATTTGCAAATTATAACAGCCGCAGCACCAATATATGAAACTTATTTTAAAAGACAAGATTGAAATATTGTATAATATATTGAGAAGTTCTTGACTTAGATCGAAAAACTTGCAATATCGCAATGACAAAAATACAGAAATTACTGGAATAAACAATGTTAACTATTGCAGAAGTCATGTCTCAGATTTTAATCACAACAGTCTATTAATATTTGTTTCCACGATTCAGTGCTCCAGACACAGCCGCTGAGCCCACTCCTGCGGCAGTAGCCTGCACTGTGGGGTTTGATGCCAGGTCACGAGAAAACTCAGCTTTAGCTTTTTCAAAACTTGCACCAGTTGATCGATATACCCTATGAACCTTTCAAAAGAGACATACATATCAATAAAGAATGATTTATTTGCAGGTATTACTTTAAATATCAAGATAGAGCCTGCAACAAGAACCGTAGTAAAACAAGCTGCTATGATACACATAAATATACCAACACCAGCACTTGTCCGCAGTTCCGTAAGAGAGTTTATCCAACCACTGAAAAATATTTTAAACTAAATTTTTTGTCTGAACTTAAAAAAATATTATCATCAAAAATCAAAAACGCGACTAGAAATTAAATCTTGAGGTTAATTTTAATTTGCCGAAATTTTTTTTGTCGAAATTATACATATTCTTTAATTTAGATAAATTTCACTTGATGCTTTAATAAATAAACACGATTATGAAAGAATTTCATTCTTTTTTCAAAGCATATTTCAAGGAAAAAAACTTGATAAGCTATTAAATCTTTTATTTTTTAAAACATACAATCGTTATCATAACTATTATGAGTTTTATTTTAGTTTTAGATACCTGAACTCTTGGATGCACATTACCGTCAATCTTTCGGTGAATTTCTCATTAAGAAAAAGGTGTCCAATTAATTTTAAAATATAATATTCATGAAAATTATCAAAATAATTTGGAAGTCTTTACAAATAGGTTTTGACAAATGACACACTTTATCGGAACTACCTCCATTTAATTTTATGGTTTCTATCCTACACTGCTAGCGAGAAAGGAAAACGGTATTAAAAGTAATCAAATTTAATTCAGAAAATGTTTTCAACCGCATGGATAAATTTATCTACAGTTTTCCAACCGATTGTTGCAATGGCTGGATTGCATTGAAAAAGCCTAAATTAAAATCGATTGTATAGATACTGTTAAGTGACTGAAATAACATTTTGAATTTAGAACCAAGTTCCATTTGACGCTTTAATAAACTCAATTTCATTAGGAAGAGTGCGTGTTTTAGAGTTTTATTTTTGATCAATATATTGAAATTCAATATTTTTGAATCCAAATTGTTTTTTTCTTGCAAAGCGGTTAACAATTTTCTAATTATCTATGTTCAAAGGCTTTTTAGCGAAATTAGAAATACCTTATCGTCCTAGTTGACATAACAAGATCAAATAAACGAGTTCTGAAAAAAATACAAAGGGTTAAATGATAAATTGTAAATCGAAATTCTTTTTTTAGAATGAATACAACGTAGACGAGTTACTGTGGATAATAGCATCACTTTTTGAGAAAACGTTTACTTTTACAGATCATGTATAGTTCTTCTTTGTCTTCAACTAGATAATGTCTTAGTTGTTTTGCTGACGTAAAACCCTTTTTTGTCGATCAATTATGAAACTTCTACATTTATACTTTCCGGTTTCAAGTCTGATAGACAATATTTGAGACTTAATTTTATTGGTGCCTGTGTTGATAAGGTTTACTATTGTGAGGAATATTTTTGAATGGTGTTTATTGTGTGTTGTTTGGTATGTTGTTTTAGGATTGTGTTTCTCCCACCAAGATGGAAGATTGATATCTTAAATATTTTAAAACGTCGAGTTGTTTAATCAATTATTAAAAGTTAAAAATTAAACTTTAAAATTAAACTAATATATCATAAATAATATTTTAATAATAATTTCTTAAAATAAATAAAGATTATTTTAAATTTCAATTATAAATAATTTTTGTAATAATTAAATTGTAATTTAAATTTGTTTGAATAATAAGACGTTACATATTAGGTTGGTCGAAAAATAATGGCGGTTTTGGGACACAAACTTCAAAGACGTGCAAATTCACAGAAACAAAAGTTTATTAATCAAAGTATGAACCGTTGGCATCAATACAT
>MQRK01217913.1:15053-27352 GCA_001938485.1 Girardia tigrina
AGAAACAAGTTATTTTATTCCATCAGCATAAAATGCATCGGTTCTCGAAGCGACGAATTCTTGGAAGGCATTTTGAGCATCATTTTGGTTTTTGAAATTTTTTTCACGTAGGAAGTTGTGAAAGTAGAAGTCCGTTTGCGAGAGGTCTGGTGAATATGGTGAATGAAGCAGGGTTTCATAGCCCAACTCATTAAGCTTTTGAAGAGTCACTTTTGAAATATGAGGTCTAGCGTTATCATGAAGAAGGATGGGACTTTTTCGAACAAAGGGACCAATCTCGAACAAAGGGTTTTCAATTTTTTTATGAATTTCATCAATTTCATGACAGTACCTCTCCGCTGTAATTGTTTCACCTGGATTCAAGAAACTATAGTGGATGATTCATGCATCACACCACCAAACTGTCACCATAACCTTATGGGGTGTTAGTTTCGGTTGTGGAAAGTGTTTCGGTACTTCATCTTTGTCCAACCACTGTGCAGATCGACGTCGGTTATCATACAGAATCCATTTCTCATCACATGTAACAATACGATCAAGAAATGGATCGTTTTTATTGCGAAGATGATTGGCAGAACAAATTTCATAGCGTCGGTTCTTTTGATTTTCATTCAAATCATGTGAAACCCATTTATCAAGTTTCTTGATTGTTCCAAGTTGTTTTAAATGATCCAGGACTGTTGAATGACTAATGCCCAACCCATCTGCAAGTTCTCTGATTGTTGTACGCGGATCTGTTTCCACCATTGTCCTCAAATTGTCGTTGTTCACAGCAACTGGACGACCACGACCTTCTTCATCTTCATGGTTTTCATCTCCATCAGAAAATTTTCGGAACCATCGTTGCACTGTACGCTCAGAAGCTGTTCCCTTGCCAAACGCTTCATTGATATTGCGAGCCGTTTCTGCTGCTTTACGACCCAGTTTAAATTCGTACAAGAAAATTGCTCGAATTTTAATTATTTCCATTATTAATTTAGCACCGTAAATATTCTAAAAAATAATAGTAATATGGTAATAATAGCTATAGGAATATACAGCTAGGTATAAGATTTCAAATAATATCTAACACTAATGCATTTAAACTTTTATACATATCAAAGTAGATAAACAAAGTATAAAGCTCAAAAACCGCCATTATTTTTCAATCAACCTAATAATATTATTAAGATTATCAATCAAGAACGATGACGAGCTACGCAAGTTTTACGGAGAATTGACAATTCAAATTGTAATAATAATAAATGTAAAGGAAACTCAATTAATGTTCTTAATAACTATATTAGAATATTATCGTAATACACCTGATTTCAATCTATTAAAAAATCATAGATTTTGATACATTAATAGAAGCAGTAAACAAAAGAATAGTACCTGGATTGTTAGTATTTGACAAAGTCATAAATTTTTGAATATTAGAAAATTAAAAATATCTTCCTCATTATCATTCCTCAGAAATTTACATAGACAAGACTTGTTTAAATTGTAACAATAATAACAATGTTATTATTAAATATAAGTTTCAAAAAAAGTCTTTATTTGAATTTCCATCATAATATATTCCCGAACCTAACATTTTTATTTAAAAAATATTTGTGTTATGAATTCTTTCGTTGACCACGAACCCTACAGTAATGATTTTTTTTCAGTTTTCGACAAAAACGTCCTTTTAATTGACACTATATCTATTATTTCAATATCACCGGCTAATGAATTTTTTCTTAATGCAAAATTTGGCTGACAGTTCTCACAGAAATATTAAATTTATTGACTGTCATTTTGGTTTAGCATATCTTTAATTTGTTGCTTATAATCTAACATTACAACTCATGAATAAACATCTAAAATGAGTAAAATACAATCGTCTTAATTAATTTTATCATACACATAAAAATATTTTAGGCTCTCATTAAAGATTATTCGTACATTAATAAATGACAAACGAATAACTTTTGAGAAAGACTTCAATAAGAAAAAGATTCAGATAATTAATGTGTCAGCATTACCAAACTAAACATTCTTTCCATAAAGGAATTTACTATTAACTGTATACTTTGTAGATTCCCCATTTATATAAAACGTTAGTATCGTTTCGAGTCACAAAAAGTGATTCAAAAAAGTTAATGAAACATTTAAACAAACGAAATATAAATTAATGTTGACAGGGCTAAATAACGTGAAACACTCCAGAAATTATATATCTGGAACCCATACATTTTCTTGAATCAATGAATGATTACAGAAAATTAATTAATTGAAACTGATTTTATCATTAATTACTGGAAATAAAAGAACTAAATTTCTGTATTGCTTTGAGTTTTAAAAATTTTTTGATGTAACTTAAATAACAAAAGATAATTTTCTTATTACCATGATTATTACAAGTGACATGTAATTATATAATGAAATACAACAAAAATTTACATTGTTTCTTTATATTCAGTTCTGTTGTGTGTAGTAATTTGCAATGATCAAAAGACGAGTTTTATATGATTTAAATAAATGTATACAAACAACAATTTTGATTTAACGGCTGAAGAAAATGAAAAACCGGAAACAGTTCGGGATTTTTGCAGTTATACTGTTAACAACTATTCAATCAAAATAATTATTTTTAACACAACCAGTTTCATCAAATAAATATATAATATAAAATCGGTCAAAATCAATAAAAACCTGCAACAGCGGAATTAATATATTAATTCAAAATATAAACAAAATCATACATGCGATTTAAATTTATATTGTATATTTAATTAAATTAGTCATGTTATTTTATTAAAATGAGTTAAGAAATGTATTTTTTTCATATAAATATAATTAACTATTGTTAATTATGAATTTTACACAACTCATCCTTTAAAATTAAATATTATACATGATTTTCCGATAAATTTAGTCTTTTTACCAGCCAATTTAGTATATTCTTTAAACACCTTAGTCTTTTTATCAACCAATCTTTTTTTTCAATTTTCAGTTTTTCTACCAATCGATAATCTTTTTACAAACCATTTTTTTCTTTTTACTAATTAATAGATATTGTTTTATCTTTTTAATAATTTAAGAAAATTAAAATTTATACTTTGGGTGATTTTATTTGATATATTTATATCATATAAAATATGCACTTATACATTATATTTAAACTCTTGAATGATACGATACAAAAAGATTAATCAAATTTAATTTACCAGAAATTAGTCAGTGCTTTTTGGAATATATTAAGTAAATAAAACCAAAACCGATCCAGCTACACAACTGATAATGTTAAAAAAAATGATAATAACTAAAAATAACATGAACAGTAAATTGAATTAATACTTGCTGTTTCTACCATAATGAGTCCAGACAACGTACCAGTTGCTCTTTGCCTTAGTTTAGATCGAACGCCATTTTTTTACTTTAGAAAATGAATTTTCGATTGGGTTGAGCATATAAGAATAAGGAGATAAAAATTTAAATACAAAACCATATTGTGTGTTATTCTTTGAATATCATCCCGTCCATGAATGCGTACATTATCCAAAATTAGACAAGCATTTTTCATTTTCCTAACATATCTTAAATACTTACTGTGCGGTCGGTATTTGTGACGTCAATATCAGAATTAATTTTAGTCAAATTATATCTTTATTATAAATCAACAATCAACTTTTAAATTTTTAAATAAAAATATTTATCAAAATAATTTTAATTATATTTTATTTTTTTAATATTTAAATGTTTTTTTCTTTAATCCTTTTAAAATGTTTTTTATAAATTTGTTTTTCAACTGAAATCTTATATGCTATTTTTTTTAATTTTGCGTTGTTTATTTAAAAAAAACATTGTTAATATTTTATTATTTTAGAAATTTTTAAAATACGTTATATTTAATATTCAATTTTTTATTTTTAATTTTTTAATCATATCATTAAATTAATTTAAAATTTGAAAATACATTTTTACAAATATTAATAAAATTTTTTTAATCGGATTTAACTTATTTTAAAAAATTATTTTATTTTATCTGTTATCTGTTTTGATCAACTAATTTTTCTATTAAAATAATATTTTAATTCAAAATTAATTTATGAAGAATTTTTTTAAATTCAAATCTAAAATAATTAATTCTAATTATTTTTTTTAATTTTCAATTTGATTTTAATTCAAAATAATCTTATTTTAAAACTATTTAAATTTCGATCAGCGAACTAACATTAATTACCTCCTCATACTTACAAAGCTCATCAACATATTCATTAAAATATAAGCATTTATTATAGAATTAGTAATTGTTTTACAATATCCCCTTTCACCAATTGTAACTAAAGATTCTGTTGTGGCCCCTAGCAACTGACATTCTTACTATTACCTTGGATTCTTGTCGAGACCTTCCATATGATCTTTTGAGATGTAAATTAAAACAGCTTTCGAAAAATTATTTGCAAAATAGCTATTGAATCATATTCTTTTCTTAATTTTATTTTGCCTAGCATATTAAGTAGTTCTAGGTCAAGATGTATTAATTTCATCGTGATTTTAAGTTCCTGGAGGCACATGTTTACAGTTGATATTGAAACAATTTGCATATATTAAGTTTCAATTAGAAGAACTCTTCATTTCATTTGATGTAAATTGAGGATTAAATATATCTATATATTTTCAATAGCGTTTATAATATCTGGCATTAGTATCGTTTTTCTACTGTCACTTTTATGCAAAGTTTCAATTTTTCTGTATTTTTCAACATTATTTTCGACGAAATATAGTTTATTTGTAGTAGTTCGGATGCTTCTTTGATGCATTTGACAAGGCACACCAAAGTTGATCTTTTTTTCATTCGAAATAGAATTGTTATTTTTAGAGTTTGTTCTATTTCTGCTAATATTAATAGCTTGATTTCCACTTTTATGTTTGTACTATAAATAACAAAATGTATTGATTTTTTTAATTTTTAAAATGTACGTAAATTAAAAATTTTAGACTTTACATACATTTTATTTAAACATATTCCTCTGTGAGGAATGTTTTGCGTTTGAATGTTGTATGTCGATTTGGAATTTTATCTCTCCTACCCAGATGGATGATTAATATTTTAATTCTTATTATCTAAAATATTTAATGTTTAAATTTATTTCTAATTTAAAATAATTGTAAAATTTTAAATAAGTTAATTATTTTTTACAATTTTTAATAAATAAATCAAATTAATATTTTTTAAAAAATAAGTAATAATCATTAAAATTTTTATCCAATAAGTTTTGAGTAAATATTTTTTATTAAATTATTTATTTCTCCATTTGCTAAAAAAATAAGAAGAATTAATTTATTAATCAATTTAGTTTAGAATGAATTCGTACGAAAGCTTTGACAAAGATTGTCTTAAGGACAATCAAACATGTTGTGTTAATAAAAATATGAAAAGTCAAATTGGAGTTCTTAATAATGTGAAATATTAATTAGTAAATAGACAATTGGTTGGAAAAAAAGACTAATTTGGATAAAGAATAGACTATATTGACCGGAAAATGATGTAATAATTTATTGAAATTTCATGTTAATTTCCAAATGAAAACAGAATTTTTTATTTCTTATATAAAACAAATCAAATACTGAGATAAGATAATTTATTAAATTATTTCTCATATTAGTAATTTTCTTTATCTAAATACAAATCAAATATTGTTAACTGTTAATTAACCGTTTCAGACCAAATCGTGAAAATCGATAATATTCAAGTGAAATGTGGAAATAAACAGAGCTAAAATGGATGTGTCGATGTGTAGCTATTATGAGAATTGTGTGTTGGATGAATGTTTTCACATGGATTCCAAAAATGAAAATATTTTAATTATTATCCTATTGATTTCGTCATATTTCAAGCATTACATAAATAAAAAATTGGTTTAATAACAAATAAAATACCAACCATGATCCCAAAACATTAATACCCAACACTTGAATGACTAATACCACTAATTGGGCAAAGAAAATGAAAAAGAACATGAAAAAATTGAATGAAGAGTCGCTTCTGAAATAAAATTTTTAAATCCTTTACCAATTTATTTTGAAAATTTTACCTGAATGCTTTATAAAGGGATCTAAACCAACATATGTAAGAAGCTGGTACAAAAAGCAAAAACAAAAGTAATGACATTCCAAATAAAGTGCCTGAAGTGCTCGATACATCTTGTGAAATCATGTAAGTCAGGGTACCAAAAATATTTATTAACATAACGATGCCATATGCCATCCAAATATAAAATCCCCATCGAACCAATGGTCTATATTCAGTTGGTATTTCAACATCGATTTCTTGATAAAAACATGGTTTCATTGGAAACCAAGTTGGTAAAGGCGGAAAGTTCTTCATGGTCCCTAAAAATTAAAAACTTTAATTATTTAAAAATATCTTTAGATATTCAATTATTATAGTTTCATAAGAAAATGATTTAATCTTTTCATTCTTTAAATATGATTTGAAATGAAAATAATCTTCAACTAAAATAGTCGTTTCAGAATGTAAATTTTCAACATAAAATTTCCCTTTATAACTTTTAAAGTTATTATTACTTGCGATATTATTCTGTCAAAATAAATATGATTTTTATACTGGAGTTATTGTACCATAAATTTGACATAATTTTTTTTTAATTTCTTCATAAAAATAATAGAGGCCTTCCCCAACTGAACGGATAACTGATTATCGTAGAGACTACAGTACCAGTATTGGTGTACAGTAGTGAGCCATAAACTCTTTATCGGGTAGAAACCATAAATAGACAATACAAAGCCTACTGACTTTCTCACACGGCTTTAGATGCAAGAATGCGAGCTTTCAGTGCACTGATACGCTGCGGTTTCCCAGTCAGAAAGGACCAATCATGATCCATCGTACCATGATTTTGTAGAGCTTTGGCTGTGTAAACACATTGCGTAAAATGAGTAAAGGGACACCGAAATATCCCCACATCAGCTGTATTACTTAACCGAAAGTTGAGAACCATCCTTGGAATCACTGAGTCCGTCTACGCGGTACCGTTGAGGGGCACTGACACATCATGCATCGCGATCGGGCTCGAAGATTCTGTACATGCTTCATCTACGTTATTTTGTAAAACGCTAGTATCACTAGTACTGCCTTTGGTTCTGTGATCGATCAATAAATGTCGATTTAACCATATCTTGTGACAATTTTCCATTTTTTCTGACACTACGGCGTCGTGACTGTATACAGATTTTTCTGTGTCTTTTTAGTTCCTTCTGTTCCTCAACAGTTTTGAAACAAAAACGATACGTGGATTGCACTCTTTTGATACGTTGCTAGAGCATTTTCGAACACTCTTTTCTCTGTTCAATCACTTCTGTCAGTTTTTCAGACACAGTTCCTTTGATCAGGTGTTTGAATTCCTCGTCAGTGTCGAGAATTCCTCTCGGGCGATACGCTCTTTCATCAACTGCTTTTTACGGCCGCTGACTTTTCTATTTCCTGAGTCCATTTCAGAGTTTAATACTCTTTTTACCTTACGTATACTTTTTTGTCTATTTTGCTCAAAAATACAATACGTCGTTTCACCAGTACCACACGCACCTCGGTCAGAAATAATAATTTTGTTAAAGCTGAAACATGTAGATTTAAAAATCTTTTTAAGGATCCAAAAATTGTTATAAACCTTTTTTTATTAACTATCTTTAACAATTATCTTGGCTATATATTAAGCAGCAAACCAGTAATTCGAGAAATCGCTTAAACCACACAAGAAGCTTGGGTCCCAAGTTTTCTATACTATGAATCATACAGACCAGGATATGACCTCTCAAATACTCGAAAGGTGATGACAGCTATCATTTTGACATATCGAATGTAAGTGATTTACATACTATACACTACCGCAAATTTATGCATAAATGCTACAATTTAACTTCAGTTTGGATCCAAATCAACGCGGTTTACTGCCTTTGCAGAAATTTAAAAGATTACATCTTAATTTTAGATAATAAATTCACAATATTTTTATGTGAATAAAAGCGAAAGTTGTGACCCCTTTATAACGTAATTATTAACTTTTATTTTCAGATATACCAAAAATAAATAATCAGTAAAATATTTAAATTAATGTTTTAAACTCAAAAAACCAGATATTCTATTTTAAATTATTAAAATTTTCATATTTTATGTCATTCGAATAAGAAAATAACTTAAGCATGACTGTTTATTTAATATATTCCAAAATGCATTGACTAATTTCTGGTAAATTAAATTTGATTTATCTTCTTGTATCGTATCATTCAAGCGTTTAAATATGTAAAATGTATATTTTATATTATATAAATATGCTAGATAAAATCTTTCAAAATATAATTAAAAATGAAATGAGAGGCGGTAAAAATATTAAAAAGTTTTATGTACCATTTAATCCGAATCATGAAATAAGAGTTGCTAAGCAACTAATTTTTTATTTTACAAATCATTAATGTGAATTAGAATATTGTCCAAGTTTCATTTAGATGAAATTCATATCGTAACCAAAAAATACAAACTAAATGTCATATACATTAGCGAATATTTTACCAGTAATTTTCGAGTATAATCCAAGCGTATAAAATGATTTATTGGTAAAAAGGTTAAAATATTTAAGAAAGAATAAAACTTTTACGTTTGGGTAATATTTTACATAAAAAGTTACAGGTAAATAAAAAAGATTCATTAATGTTAGCTTTATTAAATAAATTAACAGTAGTAAAGAAAAATAAATTTTAGCGATGTACTCAATAACCATATTTGATAAATGTTGTGATTATTTCGGATAATTATCAACAGCATATAATTGTTAAATTCTTAAAATGGAACCAAAAATAAATGTAAAAAATATATTTGAAATAGCGTCATTTAAATTCTATAGAAACCGAATCACATCATTCGACAATTCCATGAGAACAGACATATATTTCAGTAATTTGGAGAATTTACAAAAATATTGTAAAGACTTAAGAAAACGTTAGATGATTTTAATTGATTTAGATAACGTTTAAAGTACTTTTTGAATTTATAGAATAATTAATAATAAATAAAAAATTGCGATTTATTAATGGCATTCCCTTCAAAACTACTATAATTTAGTAGCTAAACAAACAAAAACTGTTCATTAATGGCAACTGACATCTAAAGGCTGAACTTTACAAGTTTGCTTTAGTTATTCATAAAAAAATCTGCTTTCAGAGACTTAATAACTTTTTAAAACTATACACAATTTTATAAGAATTTTAAAGATTTAATTTTATAAGAATACTAAAGCATGAATGTAGATTAATAGAAGTTGAAATTCAAATACGTAGTTGCAAAAAGCTAGAGTAATTGAAAAAACAATATACAATAATGCATAACAAGAATTTCATATAAGCCATAAAAATAATGTAGTGTACTTCATTTAGCGTAGGTTAATGCAGAGTAAATAAAATCGTAAGTATCAACCGATATAAAATATCACGTAATGCAGGTGTTACGTATATTTATTTGAAACAAAAATTTCAATAAAAATTACCCTTGATTACAAATAAATAGTTTATTAACCTCATATATAATCTTTACAAAGAAAAAAGACCAAAAATGTTTTGTTTGGTAAATTAAAATAAAACATTATTTTTCCCATATGAAACAACAATTCTACGAATTTATTAGTGGTCGGACTTTTCGGGTTATGTTAACTTAAACATAATTTACCGTTAAATTTTCAGATGGTAATGTCAAACAAAGTAAATTAGGTGATCTTCAAGGACGTTAAGCAAAGAATTATAAATTTCTATGATAAATTTTATAAAAATATGTCTAGTATCATTCACACCTACGACTAAGAAATAAATGAGATATTGAAATGATATCATCGAGTTAAGATATAAAAGTACTTAATAATGACGTATAAGGTGATGAATAAAGAAAATTCTAAAAAATAATTTGAATTGATTTTAATATTAAACATTTTAATTCAGAAACTTAAGTTCCTATGACTAAAATTTTGAAACAGTGTAATCGAAATTTATTTCGTTCATCTAATTTTAGCAAATGTTTTAATTCAAATTTTATAAGAACAACTAATGACTCATTACATAATATATATTATGTTTTTCTTAAGGTTTGACATTACTATTTTCAAATATTTTGTAATCAACATCAATTTCTATCAGTTTTGGATTATTAAAACCAAAAAATTCTATTTTAAATATTTATAGAATGTGCTATATGTATACAATTATCTTTGTAAGTAACAATAATATTTTATAATAATTTAGTATATATGGGATTCCAAATATTTTTTCTGTTTGATATTTTATTATTTTCATGTTTCGCTTCAAAGTAATTAGTTTAAAAAAATTAGATTTAAATATTATTGGTGTTCTTAATAGAACCAGAATTTTCCTATCAAAGTAAAAATAATATGTTTATGTAATCACAATATTAGTTTTCAGTAGCCATCCTTTTGTCATCCACATTCTAATATATTATTGAAGCTGTTCTATCTCTTTATCATTCGTCTGTCATATGAATTCCTCTGATTCTTCAGTTAATGCAAGGTTTCTAGTTTCGAAATTTTCCTTATTTTAATGTCTCCGTGTATTGGATGACATTTTACGCATAACTAACATGTGTTTCTCGACATTGCGTCTGTATTATTGTGTTTTTCGTCCTTCGGGTATTCCATTCTCATATCTAGTCCACTAAGGAAGTTTATCCAAGTTTGGAATTGCAGAGTAATTAGGTTCTTCTTTGTCATCATGTTCCCAATGGCCATTCTCAGTAGGAACCTCTTCCTGTATAATAAATGTTTGAACTATTGAGTGAAGCAATAGATCGTCAATAATTCCTTTCTTGTAATATTGTTTCCCAGCTCGTGTTTGTTCATCTTGTGGGATCCATATGCAATTACTCTTTCCCTTCCGTATGCATCTTTCTGCACCAGTAATGCATCGATTGTATCAAAACTGGTATACGTATCCAGTATAAACTCCATTTCGAAATCAGTTTGGAGAGCGTATTTTAATATTCTAGTTATCCATAATCATATATTTTCTTTGCCAAGCAAATCTTTATATTTTATAACTTTCAAGAAAAGAATAAAATTTGTCACAAAATGGCAGTGGAGAATGTTGTGTAATTTATCTATAATTCTAGATTTCTTGAGTTTTGTATAAATTGTTAATATTAAGTTTTTTTTAGTCTTCGGTCTTTTTAATTCAAATCATTTCGATTCAAATCTAGTAAATTTAACTTTTAACTTTGAATTATGTCGTCAGTGGCAATAAATTTCATGTTGATTTTGAAATGGAAACAATAGAAGAAATGAAATTATTTTTATTGAATATTTTAAAATCTCACTTTAGCATCATTTTCATATCAACTGGTATTATTATTAATTATAATAATTAATTAACTAATTTCATATATTATGTTTGTATTTCAAAATCAAGATGAACTTTACTGCCACTGACGACACAATTCAGTCAAACGTTGTATTTACTAAATTTCATGAATCACAATTAAATCAATCGAAAGAATTTGAATTATAAAAAAATAGAAGATAAAAACTACTAATATTAACGATTTAAACAAAACTCGAAAAATTACACTAATGACCAATAAATGACAATTAACATAAATAATCAATACTGATTGTCTGCGCTTGTTTACACTAAAGATACACATAAAGCAATACTCTATTAAACTGACTTTAATTAATGTAATTGTTAAAAAATTTCATTAAAATTTGACAATTTTCAAATTAACTTTTTCGGGACCAGCGACGCATATATGCATCACGTATCTCTGCGCGCTGCTTTTTTATCTTGAATTTTTTCATTCAAAATAGCATATATTTGACATCTCATCAATAAAGTCACATTTCATTCATCAATTCGTTCTATTTTAGTTGAAAACTTAGTTTACTGTAGTTCTCTACATATTCTCTACATTGATAATATGTATTCGAGTCCAATTTTATTCAATTTGCTAATAAATAATGGTAAAGGGCATTTTGGGACCGTACGAAAGAGAAAAGATTTGCCATAGTTTGAAAAATTACGAAGATATACAGATTTCTGCCATTCAAGTGATTTATTAGCTATAAAGTTTATGGACAAAAGAGAGGTCTTAATGTTGACTGATGTGCATGCAAATTGCATGGTTGATCGAGGGTAAAAGAGATCACCCAACGAACAGGAACATCATCAAGTCATTGTGTATAACTGAGTACAAATACATGGAAATAATCGATCAATTGGATATGCATATCATATTAATATATATATATATATATATATATATA
>MQRK01217918.1:7865-23852 GCA_001938485.1 Girardia tigrina
ATATATATATATATATATATATATATATATATATATATATATATATATCACAGATCTTTGGATCCTAACATTAACACTTTACTCGATAAGAGATCTTTACTTATAAGAGATTTTTAAGTGATGTACTGATGACATATTGATTATATTATCATTAACTGAACTTTAAAAAAGCAATTTTTTTTAAAAAAATCCGTTTGTTCTAACGATGACGGTTAAATTGACAAAAAAAATTTAATTGACTCAAAACTTTTTGAAATATTTAAAAAAAGTTGAGTTACAAAGTTTAAACTCTATTTATAATTTTATTTTATGAATATAATTAATTAATTACTAAAATTCAGTTGTATCATGAAACCCTGTAATATTACAATGGCATTATTATAGTTGGAAAGAATAAAATAGCTATACAAATTTTATCACGAAGGGTTTGATTGTATAGAATTGTTTTTTATGGAACCGATTTTTTATTAGGTTTTTGAAATTGTCCTTTTCATTTTGTTTCATGAAACAATAAATAATTTCTATTTGGACCGTGCTTCATTTGTTCTATTTTAATAAAAAAATTAAATTTTATGGTAACCGTTTTTTTGGATGTCTCAAATTTAGAGCATTCCGTGTGAGGGGTGTCGAGTTTTGCATAAGATTATATTATAAATTTATTTAATTAATATTTATCCAAATGACATTTTAAATTTATCAAACAATATTTGTTCACAAAAACATTTTCAATCGTTTTTGATATAATTTTAGTCTTCATTTTTCAACAAAAAATGTTCTTTTTAAATAAATATTTTGTTCCATTTTAATAATTAAATTAAATTAATTATAAATGAAAATAATAATTTTTGTTTCAATAAATTTTTAATTTTAAACTTTTATTAAAATTATAATTTTAAACTAAATTTTAATATTTAATTTGTAATAAAAAAGTGATAAATCTAAAATTTATTGGTAATTAGAAATAATATTCCAAATCGAACTTTTAACACTTTCGTTATTTTCATAGAACTAAAATTGTAAGTCAAAAAGTTTTTTTAATTATATAAATTTCCACAAAAACGTTTTATTTTCTTATCATTTAAATGAATATTTTTTTTAATTTTTGTGTTTTAGAAAATTATTTTTTGGTTACATTTTGGCATTACTAATATTTTTTGTATTGTTTAACAATTTCTAATTAATTTAATTTCATTAAATTGATGCTAATTTTTGTCCTTTTAATGGTCTTTCTGTCGTAGAGAATGACAACGAATAACAAGTTCCTAAATTGTATTAAATGGAAAAAACGCGTTTTTCACAATAAACGGAATATTCAAACAAAATATAAAAATCGAAATAACATGATTATTAATTTCGATTATCATCTCATCCCACATCCCCACCAGATTCGTCCGTACCCGAATCTCCATCTACGACGTAGTCATCCAAGTATTTAGGCCTTCTTCGCACACGCTTCATATGGGCAATCGCTGGTTCATCTACTTCTGACTCTGTATCCCAAGACAAAGCTGTATTCTTCACGTTCTCACATTCGACTCTTCTCGGCCGTAAATCAGCAACATGACGAGGGAACCTCGACCCCTTACAATCCACTAAATATTTACAGTATGACAATTTTTTAATACTTTACTTTTAACCATTGTTACATGCACCTTGTGCTTTCCATTGGTTTCACCCAGATTAATTGATAGTCAAAATACATTGTACCCTTTGTACTGCCCTCTATCTCTTTATCACTTTTATGGCTTCCGGGTTTCATACATTTATAACTGTATATCATCCAACTCGGTGGTTCTTTGTTCTCCGACGGCGTATTGTTGTACCACCATACTACTTCTGCAATTGTAATGTTTGATATCGCTGCAATTCTTTTGATCGTCCTATGGTTTCTTTCAACGATCCCGTTCCAACCAGGTTGATTGCTCCCTCGATGAATTAACTCTACTCCCCATCGATTGCAAACTCAACAAACTCATTTGAGTAAAAAGTGGTGTAATTGTCTACTAACAATTCGCTTGGGGCTCCGCGTTCAAAACATATAGAATCTATTACCATGGAGATGGAGTACGTACTTTCGTTACCAATTTCTTTCCAAATTACAAATCTGGATGGTCCACAATCGATTAAGCTTAAATACTTCCTGCCATTGTATTTTGTCACATCGATTGCCAATCTATACCAATTCTACCTTACAGCCACACAACCGTGATTCCATTTTACCGGTGCGGAATCAATTGACTGGCATTTTTGACATTTTAAAATCATGTTCGCGATATCTTTATCCGTTACTTGAATGTTTTCAATCCCACAGAGAAATTTCGTTCGTTTCGCTCCCAAATGACATTTCTTATTAAGGTTATCTAATCTCTCAATTTCACGTGTCGTGGCCACGCAGCATACGTTTTTAGTTAATGCCTTCGGTATCCTCGTCATCTCATCCGCTTTATGCAGACTGCCCACTACAAACTCTACCTTTATCATTATGTTAAAATCATCACAAATTCCCTTAATGATTGATAACCGCCGTCTGATAAGCAATTCTGAAAAGGCGCACGTATTCAACCTAGACTTACTTGTGATCACGTCATTCACCCAGGAGACTACTCATTTATTGTCACACTATATTGTGATGTCCGTCATTCCCCATTTCGCACACAAATTAAGCCCTTTCACGACCGCCTCCAGCTCAGCGATAATTATATGCCTTGAATCGTCCTTTTTCCTCAACCATGACCCATCTTCGATAATTTTACCATTAACTTCAAGTAATACACCCATCGCTATTGAGCTTTCACCACACCACAAAGTGCCTACTTTACAATCACCGACATGGGTCATTTTCTTCTACCATTTCCAAAATCCATTTTACCTTCTCAACCATAGATTCGTCCACCGGCGAATCCCAATCCCACTCTTAAGTTCGTTTGAGGAATGAACAAGCTAACCGTAACCATAGCGCAATGGGGTAAATGCCAGTGAGTTGTCCACACAGAGAATAAAGCTCTCGTCGCGACATCGATTCGGATAAGTCTTTGACCCGTATTCGGTTCGATCGGTTTCACATGATGCTCACATCAATGTTTTTGACATCCACTCCGAGAACTCTTACTTTTCTGACATCATTTACGCGCTCGGGCTGTTGGCACTCTAACCCAAATTTCTTGAACAAACATTTCACTTCATCCGCATTAACCTTGGACACATCTACAAAAATATCATCAACATAGGATCCAGTGGCAGCATTAATCGTTTGATCGGACGACAAGACTTTTCTCACTATTTCCGTCATGATGGTAGGGGCTGTATTTAGACCAAATCCCATCCGTGTTAACGCGAACTTTTTTCCTTTGATAATACATGACTGAAACTGCCACATGGCGGGATCAACATGGATTTGCATGTATGCATCAGATAAATCAAAAATTGCAAAACTGTCACTCTTCCTTCTCCACTCACGTAACTTTTCTACACAAACGTCCGAAGAACCACTGTAAACATCGATATATTTGTTCAATTCTCTGAATTGCAAACAAATTTTGCAAACAATTTTCACCAACTTCTAATGGTTCGATTGAGTGGAAATTTTTCAAAGTTACGAAATCGCAATGACAAACATGAATCAAGTAAAAGACGTTTGGTGGTTTCAGGTGCGGAAACAACGCTTCGAAAACCAGGATATCTTAATCAGTAATCGGAAGCAATTTATTCCATCAAATATTTTCCAGTAGAGCCTAATAATTCAAGATTACGTCATGATCATGCAGTTAGAATCATAAAATATGTTCTTCTTAATCAGTCGGCAATTTCTTCCCCTTGTCTGGTTAAATCAGACAACTCGTTTAAGTTGTGGAACCGAAATTTCAACTCCGAATCGATTAAAAATTTTGGTAATTACGATCATTTCATAGTCGAATTCCAGAAATCGACACAATCCCATCGAATATGGAACCTCCTTTAAAATGGGACACTGAGCTTCAAGAAAACCTACATAATTCCACCCACAGAAAATTTCAGTCGATCTTCGTGGTTTGCTCAGTTTTTCATCACAGAATAAATGACCAAATAAGCATAGTTTTTTACAAAGTATTTTTATATTTTACTAGTTATATATAAATCTATATTGAATATATTAAGAACATTTAGACAAGTCTCGTTTGAATATTTATTACATTCACATTTACAGTCATTATGATTTTCAGAAAGTCTTTCATCGTTTGTTATCATTTTAATTGGTTTTCTTATTTTTTTAATCATGATTATTCGAAAAATTTTTCTAAGTCATTTTTTTTAAATATATTAATTAATATTAATTAAAAATAATAAATTTTACCATTTCTCAATAAATCCCAAAATAATAAAATGTCATCAAATTATTAATAATCCATTTAATTTAAATTTTACTAAAAATATTAAACTTAATTTTAATTGTTAAATTAAAAAATATGAACTTATAAAATGATTATTTTAATTATGTTCGAATAGTCAATCACTTTAAATTTAAATCAAAAAATACCAATTTCCATCTGGATGGAAGAATCACCATTCTAAATTCAACATACTTAAATCAACATACAGCATCACTACATATACACATTCAAGCAATTTAAAATATTCCTCACAGAATTAATCTAATTTGTTTGAATAATATTGTTTTTTGTAAATCGAAAAAAATCATCTTATTTCACAAGCTATCGCGGCTATGATAGCAATCAGTAATTTGAAGAAATTTGATGGTGGGGAGGACGTCGAACGTTGGATCGACAGATTCGAGTTTGCCAACGAGGTAGACGGGCTAATGTAAAAAGAAGTCTCATGCTTGGTCATACTGTTGGACGGACCGGCATACGACACGTGGAAGGGCTTATCGCAGGATCAACAGAGAAATGCCAAGGAAATCAAAAGTGTGTTGCGCCGAGTGTTTGGTGTGGGGAGATTTGACGCATGGATGTTGCTTGGTCAAAAGAAGATTCTCTCGGGTAACAGATTGGAGGTGTCGGCGGCCGAGATCAATCAGCTGATACGGACCGTTGTTGGGGACCAGGATCCGATCGATGCGTTTTGTGCAATGACATTTATTCCCAGTTTACCGGATCAATTAAAAAGAAAGGTGCAGCCAAGATTGGACGTCGAATTCACATTTAAGAGTGTGGTGAACCTGGGCCAAAAAGATATCGCCTCATCAACATCATCAAGAAGTGATTGCGGCGACCAACAGTAAATTTCGATGTATTGATTGTAATCGACTTGGACACACACAGAAGACGTGTAGAGTTAAATGCTTTAAATGCGGAGAAGTCGGCCATATAAAAGCAAACAGTAACATGTTGGGAAACGACATAGGGGAGGAGGTCACGGGTCCAATCTCTCCCCAGTAAATGGTGTCTGAGCAAATGTCACAGTAAAAGGGGGTGGTGGTGTAACTACCGGCAATAGTTACGCCTATAAAAAGCCGCAACACCCCGAAGACAGCTGTGTCAACAAGGCGGCCGTGAATTGCCTCAAAAGATCGCAATAACCATTAATTTATTCATGTTCAGCTGTTATTTCGAATTTATTGATTCGTCAAGCGTTAATCGACGGGGTAACGATGAAAGTGATGATCCACTCGGGAGTAGTGCCACTCTTATTAGAAGAATTTACACAAAGTCAAGAATCGAAGGAGTCAGAAACATGAACCTGATAGCGGTCCACGGTAGTCAGGTAAATATCCTGGGTAAAGTGCAACTACATGAGATGCTATTTGACGGTATGAACTTGGGTCCTGTTGGAGCAATTGTGGTTGAAAGGCAACCTGCAGATGTCGACATCATAGTGGGAAACGATGTTATTCTCAAACATGGACTGACAATACAGGTAGACGGTGATGATGTTTGTATAAAATTTGGTAGTAATGGAGCAAAATTGGAAGCTATTACTGCAGCAACTGGAGTGGAAAGTGGAAGACACTTGCAGATAAAAGAGGATGATTTTGAAACACAATTTGATGGAAGGTATTGGAGCACACTATGGAGATTTGTCGATGATCATCTGGTTGGGAGAACCTCATGTGTTAATTATGATATTCCCAATGAAGATAAAGAGCCATTTCAAGGCGAAGGGAATGAGTGGATAAGCGAAGACGGGAAGATTCGTAACATGATACCGTTGATGGGGGTGCGGCAAGTCAAAGGCAAAACGACACGAATACGACCGTTATTAGACTACAGGTTACTGAACGAACAAAGTCAAAGCTATTCGGGCAGCAGTTATGCCTGTTGCCAGTCATGATTACGGGAGTGGAGAAAATTGAGACCCAACTGCGCTATAATGGATTTAAAAAAGGCTTACCTACAAGTAAGGGTGGCTCCAGATTTGTGGAAAATCAGGCGGTTATGTGGAATGGCGAAGTTTATATGATGACCAGGTTAGGGTTTGGTCTATCCATTGCGCCAAAAGTCATGTCAAGCATAGTTGAAGCGATAATCCAGGAAGAGCAGACGATAACTGTTTCTGGGTATATTGATGACGTGTTCATTGTGGAAAGTTCTTGTAATGCAGATGATGTAGCAGGAATTTTTCCCCGATTTGGATTGGAGTCTAAACCCATAGACGGATTGGCTTAGACAAAGATGTCAAGGTGCTTGGACTGAATGTTAAAACCAATTTGCAGTGGAGAAGAGATCAAGAGCTAGTAACTAGGTAGCTCGAGAAAGCAACAAGAAGAGAAGTACATGAAATTTTGGGGGAGTGGATAGGCCATGTACCAGTTGCAGGATGGTTACGAGTTGCTTGTTCCTACATTCAGAGATTAACCGCAAAATGTAAGATAGGCTAGGATGAATTAGTGCCAAAATACATCATAGAGAAAGTTAATGAAATTTGTCAAAGGCTGAGGATGGATGGAGATCCAGTAACAGGCAAGTGGGTGGTAAATTTCAATAATAATGTTGTCATTTTGACAGATGCAAGTAGTATAGCAATGGTCGTACTACTGTGTGAACGGTAATATCGTTGAAGACGCTGCTTGGTTAAGGAAAGAAGACGATACAAGCCATATATGAGTGAACTGGATGCGGCCATATGGGGAATAAACTTGGCAATAACATGTGGCTTTCATAAGTTCAAGCTGATAACAGACTCAGTAACAGTGTATGGATGGCTCATAGCAGTATTCAAGAATACACACAACCCAAGAACCCGCACATTATCTGAACATTTGGTACAGCAAAGACTCGATATCATGAGAGAGTTGAAAGATCAAGAAAAACTGGAAGTGGAATTGGTGAAATTTCAATTGAATATGGCAGATTGTTTGACCAGGGTTCCAAACAATGGCTAAACAGGAAAGTGGAAGTAAACGCCATTGAAATAAATCAGTATCCAAGTGCTGATGAGATCAAGAAAATTCATGATATCTGTCACTTTGGAGTCGACAGGACTAGTGAACTGTTGAGGAAAAAATATGGGACTAATGCAATAAAGTCGGATCAAGTTAAGGAAGTTATCAAGCAGTGTGTTGAGTGTTCAAAGATCTGTCCAGCCCCACGAATTGAGTATAGACATGGGCAATTGTCAACTGACAAGGTATGGTACCAACTTTATAGCGATGTGACTTATTTCAACGGTGTCGCGTATCCGACCATGGTGGATTCAGCAACAAGATTTTGTATTTGGCGAAAGTTGCTTAGTGAATCCACTGAGGGAATATGTTGGCATATAGATAGGGTATGCTCTGAATTTGGACCACCGATACGTTTCTTTTCCGACAGTGCGGTTGTCTACCGAATTGCCCCACTGAGACGGTTGCTAGATTAATGGAGAATCGAGCAAGGGTTCACCACAGCCTACCGGCATCAAGAGAATGCGATGTGTGAGAGAAATCACTGCACCATTAAGACAATGGAGGCGAGATCTGCAAAGTCGATCAGCGAATGTGTGTTTTTGTACAACAGTTCGATGGGTCACCAAGATGCGGGGCCCTATGAATTGATGTTCCATGCCAAGTCTCGACTACAAATGATTCGAGATGAGCGTCAGGTTGAATGAAAATTCATCTCAGAATGCATCTCGAATGATGAGTATGACGCTACGGAGAAAAACCCGTTCAGCATTGGTGTGAATGTTTATTTCAGAGTCGGCGGGAAATGCGATGAACCATGGGCGGGGCCGCATGTAATTGTATCGTTGAAGTCTGCAGTTGGGGTGGAGCTGGACGACGATGGAATCACGAGATATATATCTCACATCAGAAAAGCAGTGGACAATCGACAACTGATGTTAGTGGATTCCGATGATCGCGTTTCAGACAGTGAAGACGAAATGAGTGAACCGACAACGCAAGAGGTAGCTACAGATTCCGCTGAGCGACCGATGCGGATACGGAAACCTCCTCAGTATCTGGACGATTATGTGATTTGATCTGGAGATCATGGAGGAGTGTAATTAATTGGATTAATTCTAATTTGTTTAAATAATATAGTGTTTTGTAAATCGAAAAAAATCATCTTATTTTACATATATATTGTTAATGAATAATATTAAGGTGTAATATTTTACCTAATTACCGTAAGTAATTATTCCTAAATTTGAAAGATATTCTTAGTGTAATTCGAGGAAAATAAATATCCATTTGTTTTAATCGGTGGATCGTCGAACGGGAGTTTTATTTAAAAATAAATTTGTCACTCGTCTTAACTGTTTTGATTTAGACAACACTGAATTTATTTTATTGTGTTATTTAATTATTTTGCTAAATAATTTTAAAATATTTTATAAATTTTTTTTCTGTAAATGATTTTTTCAAAAAAACTTTTAAAATCATTTTATTAAACAGTTATTTAAGATTTTTTTGTGCAAGATTTTAATTATTCAACGAAAAAAGTATTTTAAATATCTAAATTTTAAATTCTAAAAAAAATAAATTAACAATGTCGGTATTAAATTTTATTGTTTTGTTTAAAAATCGAATACATAATTAAACATTAATTAATACTTATGCAATTAATATTTCATTAATTTCCCACAATTTTCAATTAAATTTTCCAAACAGAAAACCAACTGATATAATTCAATTAAAATTTGTTTTTTTTCCGATTCCCACAAAACAATTATTATTATTATTAGTATTAATATTATTATTCCCATAGAATAAAAAAAGAGACATCATTGATTGATTAAGTCGAATTTAATTTTTTATCAAAGCAAACAAAAACCCGAATTGTAAAATCAAACAAACGCAATTATTTTTTAGACAGAATAATAATGAAAAAAGAGCGAAAAATTCAAGGAAATCCATTCGTTAATACTCTGGTAATTCTATCTATCGTTTGTCTCTGATGGAAGTTATAATAAAACCTATCAATTTTACAACAACCCCAATGATTTTTCAAGGAGGAAATGTCGAATATCTGAATATCTTTCCCGGTATTATAAATAACATGTCAATCTGCCAACCAGATCAAAAATTGTTATGGAGCGGGATGACATATTGAGGACAGTTGCTTAGTTACTCATCTGACAGAATGATCTAATTTCCATACATGTTAACAATGATGAATATAATATTATTAATATTCTTTTCCAAAAATGATTATTTTTAATAACACTAAAATTTTCTTCCTTTTCTTCTGACATTTTCCAAGTCTGAAAATTAAGATTTTTAAATAAATAATAATAATAAATAATAAATAATGAATAATAAATAGTAAATAATAAATAATAAAAAAATAAATAATAAATATATTGGTCATTACTAATGGTATTTTTTTCTTTCTCAGAATAAAATTATATTTTAAATATTTAATTTTCGATTTCTAAATTAATTTAATTGATAAAATCAACCATGTGTTATTTAGATTTGTAAATCTTGTAGATTTTATCTCATTTCAGATTTTTTTCTTTCTCCATATTAAATCTAATTAAATTCAATTTTGAATAATTATATTATTTTATTAAATTCGAATAATGTGTTTTTTTGAGAATATTTCTGTTTTCATTTTGAAATTACTATGTATTCGATGTATTATATTTGTATTTTTTTATTTTAGGGGAAAATTGTAACAATAAATGCTATAATCCCATTTATATAATAATTAATTTGCACAAACAAATATTCTACAGATTTTGTAATATTATAAAATATGAAATAGACAATTCAAATGGGCCCCATATTTTTGGTGGGTTGTTAAAACCAAGGCTTCGAATTTTCCAGGAAATCAATTTTTAGGATTTTAATTTCCCATTCCCAATCATGGTAATACAAAATTTTAAAATTTTATTCCTATTCCCATTCTCGTGATTCCCCGATAAAGAAAGACAAAACAAAAAAACCCTATTAAGCGTGTTTAGATGACATAATAATCCATTGATGACATAATCACTGCTTGCCTATATAAGCAGATTTGAAATTCATTTCTTTCTTGAGACCTGACGATGACGGTTATACAGCCGAAATTAATTGTCGTAAAAAATAAATTTAACAAATGGCGTGTTTTTGTTTTTAAAAGTATTTATAATTCAATATATAACAACATTTTATTTTACCTTATTTTGTTAGATACTCAAAAATTTAAAATTGTTTTCAAAAGATGTGTATATTATATAAATGTAGGATAAAGTTAAAAACTTTTATAGAAATAAAATAAATATGGTGGGTGATTATGACTATACCACGAAAAGTAAGATTTCTAATGTTTTAGGACTTTTCATTTACTGGAAAAATACAAAAAAGAGAAAACTGGTAATTGTCCGTCTTGATTAAATAATTGACTCGCTCAATCATCAAATTGTAATCTCGACAAAATTAAGTACAACAATTTGTTTGAGATCTTTCAATGAAAAATCGATGACACAGAAACGGTAATGGCGATCCGATAGAAAATTCCAGAAAATCCAAATTACGGTTCGACGACCATATCACATCAACGAAAGATCGGAGTACTTCAGAAGTAAATATTTTTCAACGCGCTGACGAATCGATCTCCACGTACTGCAGTTGTGTTAAAAGATCCTACCGTGACGTCCCACAACAGTATTAATCGTAAATCTTTAAAAGAAATAAAAGAACCAATCATTTGAATGTCTAATAACCTTTGTTGAGCGACGTACAAGAGATATATAAAAATTATACGACGAACCATACAAAGTAATTAGTAAAACAAATTTTGCATTAACTTTAGACATTAACAGGGTACACAAACAAAATAAATGATAGAATAATTACGGTAGGGGACAAATTAATAGTCGCCCCCTTAAAATTAAAGGTTTTTTACAGAAACTTTTACTTAAATGTTTCAAATTCGCATATGCCTATAAAATTTCTTACTTTTACAAGAAAAAATATATTAAAAGACAGTAACAACTATTTAATTCTCTTTATTTCCAAAATTTTAAAAAAAATTACATAAGGAATATCCGTTTAATAAATAATACATTATAAATAATTATAAACATTGTTATTATTAAAATCTTTGAGTTATATTTAAAATATTTTGGGTTAATATTTATATAAATTAACAAAATATTTTTATGTATAAAATTCATGCTTGTTACTATCAATCATGTTTCTTGACTTGAATATCCGTTCTAAATGTTGAAATAAATTTGTTTTAAAAATGTAAATTTACATTAATTTACATTAATAACAATAATTTTAATAATAAAAATAATAATAATAATAATGTAACAACATTCAGTAAAATATTATAATGTCTAATTACTTTTATCGATCGAAATCAAATGATAATTTATAATCGAATGACCAACAATTTATAACTTCAAATTGAACTAGTAAATCAAAAAAATCTATATTCATTCTTTATGCAGACAGAACTCTACTTTACCAACAAAATGTTAATTAAAAGAATATTTTCAAAAAAAACCATAAAAAATTGTGTTTTTTTTGTTTCTGTTGGCCAAGAAGAGTTTCGCCCGCATAAAGCATGGATATAAATATATTTTTTTGATTTACTGGTTAGACTTTAAATCGGTTTATTGGACTTTATTTTCAATTTATTTTTGGCGTAATTAATGGCGTACGCCATTTGTCAAATTTCATTTTGTTATAGATTCTGTACAAGTGGAAAGTTATATTGTCAATTGAATGTTCACTTAGAATCATGGAGTCATTGGATATGTGAACTTTTAAACAAATACCTAACTCGTTGGTGACAAACTGAATTTGTAACCCAATACCTTTCAGGTATTTGAGTGAATTCCGAATCTTGGTCCACCAAGATTTAAATCCATTCTCTTTGTCACCTGTGTTGATCCATTCAGAGAGTATCCATTCTTTTTAGTACCGTAATATCTGTCTAGGGTGTTGAATAAATTTATGAAGGTGAGATGGCGCGATGTTTCGTCAGAGCACACCATGTTCCTGTACGCTTGAATTATAGATTGTATTGAGTATTCATCTCGGGCAGAGACTAAGCCTAAACCACCTTTTTTCTTGTCAGCATAAATGTAGTCATTGAATGAATTTGGGACCGTTCCACAAATCTTCTTCAAGTAACGACGAATTTCCACGTCAAGGCCGCTTTTAAAGGTAGATTTCGTGGTTTCGTGGTGGCCATAATCCGTAAGTTCCCTGTTTGGTATATTATAATTTCCAAAATAGAAGGTGAATCGTGAGTGTATAAAGATTCTATACGCTTCTATTTTCTGCCAGGGAAATAGTATTGATTTGTTTATTTTTTTCAAGTCCTTAATAGCTGATAGAAATAGACGTTCAGTAGTGAATTTTGTCTTTCTGGTAAAGTCTACTCCGAGATAACGGTAACTTCCTTCATCTGTGACTATAGGTATTGGTATGTTATTAATATGGATTGATTCCTTCATAAGAGGAGTTGATAAATATCCACATTTTGCTGGGTTGAACTTCGAAGAAATCCATTCAACCATGTCACATGCAGATGAAACCATGGCTTGTAAGCAAGAGTTATTGGTTGCAACTAGCGCAATATCATCTGCATATGCCAGACAAGTAATCTTACCAGCATCGGTGCCAATACCAAAAGCATCATTATCTTGTAGTGCTGCCAAAATTGGATCAATTCCAACGCTGAACAGCAGCATTGAAAGAGGACATCCTTGTCTAACCCCCCTCCTGATGGATATGTCTTCAGTCGTATAATCATTGCAGGTATATGTTGATGAACAATCCGAGTACAGATTTGCAATGAGAGAGCAGGAGAATGAATCTAGACCTTTTCTTCTGAGAAATTCTAATATATGATTAATTGAAATGCTCCCAAACGCATAAGTTTGATCGAGGAATGCAATGTGAAGTTGTTCATATTCCTCCAGTAAAATTCTCATGACGTTATTGTGCTCATCCCACCCGTTCGATGGTCTGATGACTTTTTGGAACTTTGAAATTAAATTGTTCTTCATCAACCATTGTTCAAGTTGATTGCATAGGCAAGATATGAACAACTTGGCCATGCATTCCATCAGGGCTATTGGTCTCCATGATCCTATATCTCTGTAATTTCCTGACTTACCGGGTTTAGGAATTTCTTCCAACTGGAAGGAATGACTCCCGATTTTGTTGAATAATGTGACCAGAAATTGACAACCCGAGTCGCAAAAGTCAATATCTGCATAGCCAATGTTTGATATACCGGGACTAGTATTTTTGGTGTTCTTGGATATGTTGGCAATCTCTTCTGGAGTGACATGCTGAAATTGAAATTTTGGGTCAGGTTTGATGTTTGGTACATTGCTCCAGTCTGTTTCAGGAGGATAGTCGTTTTTTGATTTGGCGTAATTTGTAAGAGATTCCAAAGATAGCTCTCCACCAACAGTAGTGTCACTTAGAATTATTTCCATGGCCTTTTTTGGTTTTATTTTAAAATAATGTCGTAGATTTACATCCGTTTTTTTTCTAATTTTCCTGATGTTTCTTGATGCATTGAGATTTTTGACCGTTTTAACTCTTGCTTGCAAAATGTAATTGGTAATGAGAGAATCCAATTCTTCTGCACTTTTTATGGAGTTAGCCACTATTATCTCTGAGATTTTTTTTGTAACGCAATTCTCTGTTATTCTTTTCTTTAATAGTTTTTTCTTGTCGTCTAATTTTCTTTTGAACTTTCTTTTTAGTGATGTTGTAAATTATTTCTCGTATATCATTGTTGGGGGGTTTTTGTGATACATTTGACATATAGAGTTGGCAATCTAGTATCCACTCTCTGCAAATTTTTGTGAAGTTGGCAAATCATTGAATTGTTTCAAGATCCAACCTTCGCCACCTAATCGAAAGAAGGAGAGAAGATTAGCAATGATGCTAAGACACGCTGGAAGCATCCGAGAATAAGTCACTATCGCTGTCATTAGCAATGTTTTCTTTCGTTAGGTCGACCGGTGACACGGTAGATATAAGTCTAAGACTATCATTAAGGTCAACCGGATTGGCAAATTTGGCGACCACAGTTACTCGAGTCTCGGTCCTTCTGGATCCTGTAGTCGTAGCAGCATTGTCACATTTACCAGCAACAGTCGGCAAAACCGATCTGGTTGCAGCAACAGTCGGCAGAACCGATCTGGTTGTATCATTAGACATAGAGTAATTTGTCTTTATATCATCATTGCTATTATTATTTTTTATATTTTTGATAGTGTTCTTAAAGGCAACTTTAATCTCATTCATCGAAAATAGACTTTTGACAATTGCATACTTTGATAAAGTGATTTTATGTTCTTTGATAATATTTTGTAGCCTAATCTTTAGATTAACATCAGCATCTCTAAGTCTAAATGTGCTATCTAGATTGTTTAGTAATTTTAGAGTTTTATAGATTTTATTTTTGACTTCTTCGTGATTGTCTTTTTTTAGAGAGTTATGAAATTCTATCGCCACATAGTAGTCTGACTGCAATGTCATAGCCATTGCACTGTTTGTGACATCTGTCACATATAGATTCTAAGATGTACTCTAATTTCTCCGGAGAGAAAGCAGTCGGAGCTCTATGTGTTATGGGCGCTTCTTTCCATGAGGGGAGGGTGCTGGGATTCCTAATTCAAAAGCCTGTCTATTTAGTTTGTCCAAGAACCAGAGTGGGATGTTGTTTACTCTTTCTACCCCATCCGCAACACAGTCAATATTTTTTTATAAAGGTTGAAAAAATTTTATGTCTATGAGTCTTTTCCAGAGTTTTAATTGCAGAATCGGTAATTACTATTTTTCAGCCGTTACGATGCTGGACTGCAGCAGATTGTTTTTTAATTTGTTCATGTATCAATTCGAAAGCGTGTTCAAAATTATCTCTTCTGATATGATCTGCTGCAAGAATTGGTGGTAGAAGGAATAGTGGCTTAGTCAAGTCAGATGCGGCCAGTGTAAGATGAATGAAGTTATCGCTATCATGACCTGAATAATCCTCTTTCTGGTTAACTAAAGACGACGGTCTTAGAAGATTCATATATTATTATATCATTAGATAATATAATTTTATTTTCAGAGTTATTATTTTTATCGTAAGAGTTTTCTATATTTTTAGCATTATTTTGTATAGTTATACGGAACTCATTAGAGACCGCACGGCCCACCCCAGTTATTTCGGGTTCTTCCAAGCGAAAACCCAAAACTTTTCCGCGTGGAAAATTATTTTTGTTCATTTTTCTTAAAAGAGAATTAATTTCAGTTGATTCAAACAAATGGTTAAATTTTTTCACAATTTTTTTGTTATTTTCTTCATTTTTTTACTAAATATTTATTGTTATCTGTATTTAACTTATCACCTTTACAGTCGCGAGCAAAAGTAATGGGCCACCTAGGTAAAATATCTATTTCATTAGAAATAGGCACTTGACTAAAACAATATGCTATATAATAAGTTATATATTATTTCTGAAGGGCTATTAATTAAACTTAGTATGCTACAAAGAATAAAATACATTAGTAAAATAACATAGAGGAATCACTTAGCAAATAGCGAAAAACAGTAATTTGGTCAAAATTGGGAAAACGTGTTCAATAACAAGGAAAGTGCAGCACTATGATATTAT
>MQRK01217918.1:25106-41414 GCA_001938485.1 Girardia tigrina
TTTAAACAAATTTACAATTATCACGACATCTTTAGTGTAAATTCTTATCCTCGATATTCATATAATAAAATTGCTTAGTTTTAACTCATTATAACCTAATTTTCATATGGAAAATAATAGATTTACAAAATTATTATAGGTGGCCCATTACTTTTGCTCGCGACTGTATTTTTATCTTTATTGATTACTTTTCCTTGATTGTTTTGAACGTAATTAGAATTAAAAAAATTATTTTTTCTTTTTTGCTTCTTTTTTACGTTCTCCCAACCATCATCTTCTTCAATTGAGTTATTTAATGTAAAATCATTTAAAAGTAATTAAAAAATTTTGTTTTTCAATATAGAAAATAAAGAATTATAATTATTTTCATCAAGTTCAATTAATTCATTTTTATTAAATTCTATATTATATTCAGTTTTAAAGAATTTACTTGATATGAAATTTATAAATATTTCGAGAAAAAAATCATCGAAAATCTTTTTAAAATTTCTTCTATTTTTTATATTAAAATTTTTTTTATTCAATTCAATTATTAATCCATCAGTTAATTTTTCATTTATAAGATATTTATTATCAATATTATTTGTAAAAAAAATATTTACAAAATTGATATCAGCATTATTGTTTCGATGAATTTATTAAATACATTTTTATTAATAAATACGATAAATAATTGATGAAACTTATTGTCAATTAATTCAGATAGAATATTATTTTTATCTATAGAAAAATTATCATTAAAGTTAAGATCAGTTTCATCCAAATCATTGTTATTATTATTAGTTAATTTATTTATTGATTTTTTAACGAAATTATCGATACTTCTTTCAATCGATTCGGTAACTTTTCCTTCATCAATCGTCGGCGGATGGGTGTCATTGAATTCGCCTCGTGGCGCTGATTCTGGATTAGTTATTTTTTTCTGTAATGCTTCATTTTTCTTCATTTCAATTTTAGTTGATTTTTCGATAATTGATTTCACACTTTTCTCGATCAATTCAGCCATTGTTTCTACATTAATCGGCGACGGAGGAGTATCAGTAGATGCGCCTCGTCGCTCTGATTCCGAATCATTTATTCTTTTCGATAAACACCTAGAATTGGATTTTTTTCATTCCTTTGGTCGGCATTGGTCAATTGGATAGTTATATCTAATAATTTTTCAATTATTAAATTTAGTGTCATTAAATTTTGCTCCTCTAAGATAGACGGCGATATATTTAACACTTTTTCTAACATTTCATTAGTGAAAGGCGAGAGAAAAGTGAGAAAAAGGCCTTCAAAAATAGGTTTCTAAATTCCATGGAAACACACACATATATATTAACTATATAGCCTCAATTACAAAAAGAAATATTAATATATTACTGCAGAATATCATTTCTCAAAAGAAACATTATTATATTGAACAACTGAAAATATCTGGATAAAGATTATCTTTATTTAGTTTTGAAGAATGGGTGTTGTGTTTCTCTACATTTCGGCATACTATTTGTTATGTATAGATAACGAAAGGAGGACAAGAGAAATAATTTTTAGTCTAGTAATCTAAATTAACCAGTTTACAATGTTTCAAAGACAAATTAACACTTTAATTGACAAGGCAACTACATCACCCATTGCTTAGCAATTAGGGATAAATGTTAAAATTCAATTTGGTTAATTACATAATCCATATTTTGTCTCTTTTGACCGGATCACTGAAAAATGGCAAGCTGAAAGCAATTATTTCTAGAAGGTCTATCTGGGTTCTGAAATACTCTTTAGTTTTGGTGCTCCTCCTATAGAGCCTGAGGCTCAGGACTATTATAGAGATCGAAAGCGGCTGTTTATTCTCTTTGTGTGCGTAAGTATATTTTAAATGCAGTGTAATATTTGTTTTTCTCACACCAGTCGAAAACATTTATTCCTATTTTCATTTTTTTTGTTGTATCATCATTTTTTGTTCAATCATGTATTTTATATGTTTTTTTTATTATTTAAAATGCGAAAAGTGATGTCACGTTCATTTTATATTACTGGTTTTTTTGTTGTATTTTTTTACCAGAGTGTGTGAACATGTAACACCATATTTTTTATTCTTGTCATGTAATGTTATTATTTTTTTATTTGATCGAGAGTTTCGAAAAAGAAAAAAAAGGAAGACAGAAGTAGGAAAGAGAAAATCGAAGAGAAGAAGTATTAGTTAATTAAGAAGAAGTATAATATTAACTACATAATTTAAAAATTAAAAAAATCGATTTATCAATTGCATTGTTATGCAACGCAGAATTAACAAAAAGGAAAATACATCGAGCTTTTATCGTGCTTTCCTACCGACCGGATTTTAACTTTTCTGATTCGTACCGAAGTTAATCGTTGACGACGATATTTCTTTCCAATTTTTTGAAGATAAAAGAAGAGTTTGCGGTTCGATCAAGTCTCTAGAATATTCTTGCACCACGATCGCGTTTCGCTGGTAATTCAACCGTAACTTATCAATTAACAAAAGCAAATTCGATCGTGCTTACCTTATTTATCAAACGTCTTAACGCTGCCTAATCGTGAATGTAGTTCGATCCTCATTCAAAAGACGTTGAAAATTACCCGAGACGGTTACACGATTATTTCTTATGTTTATTTGTTGCGTTTTTTTCTTAACGAATTATATATCATTTAACGACACACTCTGTTATTTTAATCATTTGATTATATTTTTATAAAGTAGAAGTAATTTCAAGTTGTAAACAATCAAACTTTAGGTTACTTCTACATTAAATGGCAGAATATTGGTTTGTAATTAGTTCATTATCTCGTGAAACAACAACTTTTGAAAGAAACTATATACGTGTATCTTTTAATGAATTGGCTCGTCGAGACGGATGTGATAGACAGACAATCCTGTACATCTATTCGAGACATCGCCAGAGGGATGTGGTGGATATCAAGATGTGGACAAAGTAGAGTCACTACAGTGCACGAGGATCGCGTGCAACACCAAATACAAATACAGTCTCTGAATCCTTTCATATTTTGTTCTAACGTTTCAATAGCAAACTATTATTGGAATTTCTGTATCTACAATCATATTATTTGACTTAAAGAGTCGAAAATGTGTGTTGTCTCTCCAAAAAATAATTGCCGAATTAGTAATTTATCTTCGAAACAATTTATCAACGAAAAATTGAATTTAATAATAGTTTAATTTAACTAAAATTTATAAAATAAAGATTAATTAAATATTTGTTTAAATATTAGGGAATTCGGCAATCATTTTCAAATTCATAGTCTATAAAAAGTGTTCCAGATCCCAATGCAAAAGAAGATAAATGATTTTCATTGTATAAATAAATCGTTACTGTCTGGAGTTCAGTCTTCTAACACCTAATTTTGAATGGTAGAATACCGATTATCCTCTAACTTCCAGATCCCATAATCAATTATATAATCAATCATTTTGTAAAATATTGTGTATTATATTTCTTATAATCTCACTAGAATGCATTGATTAAGTAGGGGTTCAGAATAAATAATATTTAAAATTCTTATGAAAACTAAAATTATTAAAATAAGTTAAGCAAAAGTAAAGAAATGTTAAAAATTTCTGATAAAACCTATTTGTCTTCAACCGACCTCAAAACACCAATACTAAACAATATCGTAAATACCCTTTGTAAATGGAAAAAGAGCGATACTTTTATTAATATCACAAAAGCAAAAAGTGGAAAAAGCGGTTGCACGGTTATTGGTGTTTTCAATTAACTCTATTAAAATTCTAATACAACGACAATTTGATATCAATTTATAATTCCAATCGCAATGCTTCAAAGAACAAAAGAATTCCAACAAAAATAGAAAACAATTACTTATCCTAACTTGTAAAACAATAACAAATGCGAATAATAACTTCAAAGTCAAAGTTTTTTTTACTTTGTAAATTTCTGGAAAACAATTGTCGAACGAAGCTTTACTCAATACATTCTCCGTATCTTACCGATCATTCCTAAAACAAATGAAAAGGAAATTCAACCAACAGAGATTTATGACTTGATATCGTGCGGGAGGCTGTAACGGCGCGCGTCTGGAATTTGAAGGATAATTCCCTCTTTTTATCAACACAGCAGATGTGCGAAATTCTAGTGGTAATTGTCGCAAAAACTTTTATTAAGAGAATGAAAATAAAATGGCAAGAAATTATTGTCCTTGAAGATGAATACTTATTTTAATAATTAATATTTTACCCCAAATAAAAATCGAAAATTTTATGACTCTTTTTTTTTGCTCTGACTTGCAAAAAAATAGAAAGTTTTATAGAACAAAAAAGACGAATAAAAAATATATTTCTTTTGCGAATTGAAAATATTTAATGTTTAAAATTAAATTATATTTAATTACTTTTTTATTGAAAATTAATTAAGTCGCCAATTTAATATTAAATAATATTTGATGATAAAAAAAATCATAATTTCATGGGGAAAATCAATGAAAATAATAAAATTAATTTAGTGAAAATATAATTAGAGATTTTTTTTGATAAAATTTTTTTTTGTTCTTAAAAAAAGACTAAAAGAATTCCTAAATGAGAGTTGCTTACTGTCGACAACACATTTTTAATTCCCGGACAGCTGACGGAGCTCTTAATTTTAATGCCAATAAAGTGCCTTTTAATTTGAGAAAAATATTTGAACGTTAAACTTAATTTTGAGGAGTGATTACTATTTTTATTATATATATATATATATATATTATAGAATTTGGTATCGTCTCTTTGGCTGATTCATATATTCTTCCTGTTGGGGATTGTATATATTAAATTTATTTACTAAAATTATATTTTAAATTATATATAAAAATATAAAATTTTGTTTATCAAATAAAAAAAATAAAAATAAATATTTCTTTTAATGAATTAAAAAAATAAATAATAAAAATTCACTATATAAAGCAATACGATTGGATACCGAATCACTTTATTTAATTTATTTTTTTTTAAAGGAGACAAAATTATCCAGGTTGGAGTAATTGTAATTTTACGCACAGGTACCATAAAATCACTGCTTGCGGAAACTGGAATGAGAAAATTGTGTTGACGCTTCGTGCCACGGTTTTTAACAGCAGACATGAAGGATCGGCGATTGATGTGCTGCCAGGAAAAGTTAAACCTCTATGAACGTATTGAAGACCGCTTCTTACAGAATATTATGACAATGGATGAAACACCACTTGCCCTTTATGTTCCAGAATCAAGACGTGAGTCTCAAGAGTGGAAGCTATCAGGGGAAGGGTGTTCGAAGAAGATGTGATCATCAACCTCTCACAAAAAAGCTCTTATGCTCACCACTTTTTGGGATGCAAATGGAATGATCATTGCTGATTTTGCGGAGGCTGGTGTTCGTATCAACAGTGAATACTACTCCCGGCTCGTGCTACAGGTCAGAAAGCTGAGAAGGAAGAGCAGAGTTTTTGAGTTATATTATTTGCACGACTATGCACCCATCCACACAAGTGTGCTGTCAAAGTCGTCAATTGAGGGTTGTGGTCTCAGCCTGCTCTCACACCCTCCATACAGCCCGGATCTGGCGCCATCCGATTATCTTTTCTTCAACCATCTCAAGCAAGCTCTCAGGGGTCAACATTGTGCTTCAAAAGAAGACTTGAAGGATGCAGTCTCAAATTTCTTGGCTCAACAGCCACCGAAATTCTTCGAAAAAGCCTTTCTGGTCCTTGTTGTGCACTGGAAAAAATGTGTTGGTGTGAATGGAGATTTCTTTGAGAAATGATACCTTTATAACTTGCTTGTTATGAAAAATAAATTTCATTGGAATCGGATTATTATTTTTATGTTAGGCTCACTACTTATTGAGCTCACCACGTATTAAATTATTTTATTTTAATTAATATATTTATATTGATTATAATATCATAAAATCAATTTGGAGACTTGATCACTTAAAAATATAGTAATAATAGTAATCAAGTCAACCTAAAATAATAAGTTAGGTTACAATAAAATTGATTGTTGTTTATTTTTTGGTTTGTTATATTAACATTTTATTTCAAATTAATATTTCTTTAAAAAAATATGTATTATTATTTTTATAAATATAATAATAAGGGTAAACCTAACATTCCGTCAATTCTAGCAGATTCTCACTCAACCAGGAATAGTATTTCGAAAAAGATGTATTCCCGAATCGTTGCGATTGATCAATCGCGATGATCAAATCATCGATTTTCCCCATCAAATATTCCCACGTCAAAACCAGAGATTTTATGTTCTGAGACCCATTTGAAGCATCCAAATTCGGTTTATCAATAATTAACGAGTAAACAATTTCGATAAAACTGTCTGTTGATGAGTATGCCCGACTTTTATTCCATTTTGTCATCAGGCTTTCACTATCGGTCGTTTTTAATTAGTTTCATGATTATTAAGGAAATGTAAAACCACAAGTCTTTATTAATTGTTTATTTTTTTCAACAATACTTTTTTGTTACAACAGTTAAACTACAACAAAGAAACCACCTATATTATTCACTCGATATTTCTACTTATAAATATCAATAATTTTAATAATACTTTTAATATACTATTCATAATTTTATTTTGATATTATCCATATTATTTCCCAATTCACGATATGTTTCGATCTTGTCAAAACATCATCAGGTTGATCGTCATTGATAGAACAATTTTATAAAATTAGAAAAATAAAACCAAAAAGGAATCTCTATCAAACACAAAATATTTGTCCAAATTTGGATTGGATAGAAATAACTTAAAAGACTAAAAATATTTATTTTAAAATATTAATATTTTTATTTCTTTAAAAAATTATACTAATATGTTTTTCAAAAAATATACTTTTAATAAATGTTGTCTTTAAAATTATTTTTTTTAAAAACTAAAGAAAAATAAATTTTACTATGACTTTGACATAATCAACAAAGCAGATAAATGCGTCTCTCTTCCTTTCTATTACTCTTTCTCTGAGTCTTCTAACCATGTAGATATAATTCCTTGTGTCACAATATATTGTTAGAATGAACAATGACATATTTAATAATACAGTAAACAAAGGCCATTTTTTATTATTAAATTTATTCCAAAAACAAACGCGTTTTACTATTACTACATGTTCAGTGTTTTGATTACTCTTTATATACAGGGTGTCCAGTAGACAACAAAAGAATTTTTCGAAAGGATATTACCACGGTTGATTTACATAAAAATGCTTTACTACTCGCATGGGAGAACATCGACATGGAAGTAATACTCAAGACCGCAGCTTCCTAGATTCCACGTCTTCGAAGGTGTTGCAAAAATGACGGATAACATTTTGAACACCTTTGAAGCTTATTTATGTAAATATAATTGTTTGCCTTTATCACGTGTTTAATTAAATACACTTTGGTTTCATTAAATCCTTTTGTTTTCTACTGGGCACCCTGTAGTTGAAGAATGTTATGTCATACGTCTCAAAAACGGTTCCATGTAAAAAGAGCCAAAGTAAAAAGAGACACCAATAAAAATAGAATAAAATTTAAATGATAATTAATATAAAATTATACTAAATATAGTTTAAAGGGCTTCTCAAATCACAATTTTGGATAAGTCATAATTATGATCGTATGGTCTTGAATCCACAACAGTATCATTTCTTGCCTTACATTTACATCGACAGCTTTTTTTGTTTTCCACATATCTCCAATATTAGATACAGTTTTTTCACCATTTTTTTCGGTAAACAAATCCTAAATGCACGAGAAGATTCTTCCAATTAACTGATTCTATGGATATTGACTTTACAAATACTATTACTAACTAGAAAAAGACCCATCATATATGACGCTGAGCGGAGTCTTCGTCTTTGAAAGTTTTTGCTTTAATTTTTAAATCGTAATTATTATAATTTATTATTTATTGTTTCGAACTCAATGTTGATTTAGCAGTCAATCAATTAAGTCGGCTTCCGGCGCTTTTCAGCGAAGGCACAACAGAGACAGAACCGTCTTGATGCGGACTATGCAGATTGACCTCAACTTTACGCGGATTCATTCCCTGTTCCTCTATCATTTCGCATTTTTTCAGCATATATATATATATGATAGTAAAATTATAAATAAAAAATTAAAAATAATAAAATTATTTTATAATATCATAGTAAAATTTGAGTTTCACCGACAAACCGTGATTCAGATGATAACGAAATTTTGCAAATTTATACTAAATTGATTTTTAGCAATACAATTAGTAAATAAGTGATAGAAATCGCCATTTATTAATTAAATTAGTATTTTATTAGTATATTCATAAAATTTTTCACGAAATTCCTTGAAAAAATCATCCAAATTGTCATTATTCGAAATCGATGTTGATTTAACAATTTAATAACCTGCACGGTTTTCGGTCAATTTCGTGGACTTCCCTGTGTCTTTCGGCGAATGCGCTGTACCGATATAACCATCTCGATGCGGGCTATTTAGATTGGATTTGCTCTGTTTCCTCCGGAACTTCACATTTCATAGCCTGGCCGAAAGACAAACAAACAGAGAAACACACTTTTTAGACAAATAAATTATATATAAAATCATAAAAAATACTATCTTTACTGTATGATCTTCTAAATCAATGACTTTAAAATATTTACTAGTTTTAACAATTTTCCTTCCTTTTGAAATAAAACAGATAATAATTCTATATCAAAGAATGTCACGCTGCTAACGACAAGTTTAGTCATCGAAAGTTGGAATGGATGCCGAATAGGATCGATAATTGTACATGAAACGGAAAACGATTGATAATCAACAATGTAACATGCGAGAAAGGATTCTGAACAGGAATGACATTTACATTGTAGATATCTCTGATGTTGCAGACTTGATTGACAAGTCCGGGAGAGATGCCACATGTCTGGATATTTACTTTCGGGGTTAATACATTCTACAGAAATGTCACTGTTTCCACCGTTTGATAAAAAAGGAATCTTGATACGACAATCAATTATTCTTCATAATTTTACCATTTTTGATTTATCACAGTTGAAATTTGTTTGTATTAAGCTTTTTTAAAATAAAAATCTAATTAAAATTCAATTAAAAAGTGCTTTTTTAGAAATAATTCGATAATATTTAGCGATCTTGAAGAGGGGTTTTTTCATTCAAAATGAATAATTTCCAATAACAAATCAATGAAAATCATTTTATAATTTTCAAAGACTTTTTAAATTTGATAATAAAACAGAAATTAAAAGATAAATATTTTATGAAAAGTAATTGGTACCCCGTATTTAGGATACGTCGTTGGATCATTAAATACCCGAGCTGATTGCGAAATATAAATCATTGAGGCTTTACTTTTTCCACAGCGAACAACCAACCTTCACAGGCTTACTTTTTATTTATAGAGTTGTCATTAAGTACAAACTTCTTCCAGTGAACTACTAATTCTGAAAATGCCTTTTTGTAGAAGTATGAGTCTTATTCCGCAAAGGCATTAATGACTTCGGCTCTCATTTCCTTGGGCGAATTAAACAGGTTTATCTCAAATCGCCATCTTTAGGGGTCGGAATTGGACGCCAAATCTGAAACCAAGAAAAAACAATATAGAAACAAGAATGGACTGGAAAACTTTGTGAATTAGTGAGTTGTTAGAATTGTACGTAGCGGTAAAATTTCAGCAATGAGTGAGACTTAGAAGACGAAAAATTCTGAGACCAAGCTTACCTCAAAACACAATAAATAAACTGCATGTTAGATACCTTTTCCTAGACTTCATTTTCAGTGCCAGTTTCTCACGTGAAAGATACCATTTTGATTATTCCTTCTTGCTCTCGAAAAGAGAGATACCTAGTGTGGCTTCATCTATAGTTATAAAATTTAATAGAAATCGTTCTCTATATTCTTGCTGCAAATCCATGTTTTCTTCAGAATATTTCACACCGGCACAAAAAGCTTTGTACAAACTGGAATTTCAGCTTTTTATAACAAGTGATCACAACACTTAACAAGGTTTCTTTTTGCTAATCTTCAGGCTTTCTATGTGATTCTTCTCTCTGATTTGGTAATTTCTTACAACGTAATTGTTCCTCCTGGTCTCTGTGTCAAAACATCAGTATTCCTACGTTTAAATTAAAGAATTCAATGGTCATCTATCGTTTGGAGGGACGATTTATGCCATAAACGTCCAATAATTTCCTGGCTGTTTATCTTTTGTAGCACAAGATTAGACTACGCCTTCTAAATGGAATTCATTTGGGAAAATGACGAAATGTGCGAAATTTGTTCACCGTATTATGTAGTTTGTGTTTATGAGGAGTTGGTTAAAAAATTTTATTCACCAAATAATTTATAAAAATTTTCAAATTAAAATTTTAACAAAAACTGATAATTAAGTAAAATAAAAAAAATACACAAAGTTTATAAAACTAACAATTAAAAAAAGAATTTTTAAAAAACCACAAAAACTATATAATAATAAAAATAAATAAAAAAAACGTAAGTTAAAAGTTTAAATTAATTAAAACTGATATTGTGAGGAATGTTTTGATTTTTTTGTTGTTTGATATTGTGCACGTTGTATGTTGATTCGGATTGTCTCTCCTACCAAGATGGATGATTGGTATTTTCTTTCATTCCTACTAATTAAAAATAATTTAATTTAATTTTAAAGTAAAAAGATTTAAAATAATTTTCAAATGTAATATTTAATTTTTAATGTAATTTAAAATTTTAATATATTAATTTAATCAGTAGTTTTTAAAAAATGTTTACATTTAACTTTAAGCAATTAGAATCTTTATAATTAATAATTTATAATAAATATTTTTCCTTTATTGTAAAATTAATATGAATTTCGAAAATTTATTAATCAAGAAAAATGTCGAATAGTGAAAGCGGTTTGAATAATTGTTGTAATGACAATTTTACTTGTGATGTTAATCAATGTTTAAAAAATCATATTAATGTTGTAAATAGATTTATTTTTAAAAATAAGATATTTTGTAAAAATTTTAAAATAAGAAATGAGAAGGTTAAATTGATTTCTTCAAAAAACAATAATTCGGGTAAAATATATAATGTAGAATGAAATTATTTGGAAAGAAATTAAATTTAAGTTAAATAATTTTTCTAATGAGATTACTTAGAAAGTAAAAAGTTTATTATAAATTAAAGTTCAATATTTTTTTCGCGAAATTATTTTGAGAGTAAAAGTTACTAAGTTAAAGTTTAGTTAAATATTTTTTAACAAAAGTAGTAAATTTCAGAGATAAATTATAATAGGTAAATTTTAATAAATTTATGCAAAATTAGAAATTTGATTTTAAAGAAAATCGAAGAAGTAGATTTTGATATTATCTGTCTTTGTCTAATTCTTCTGTGATCATTCGGGTTTTTTAAAATAATTCTACTTGGATGTCGGTTACAGCCTACGTAACTCACAGAAAAAAAATTATGTCAGCTGTAGACGACAAAATTATCACAGACTTAGTATATATATGACGTATATTTATTCTAAATGATCTATAGGAAGTTGTCTCTATGTTTATGAGGAGCTAGTTAATTTTTTTTCACTGAAAAATTTTAATAATTCGGAAATGATTAAAATTTTTGAACATAATTTTTAAAATCTTTTAAATTAAAATATTAAAGTAATTTTTGTAATATAATTGCAGTAAATAAGATTTTTAGTAAATATTATTTGACAAGAAGAGATTAGATTACAATCGAATTAATAATTAATTTTAATTTATAAGTTTGTAATAAATGCTTTTTTTAATTTAAAGTAATTCGATAAGAAAAATATTAAAGATAAATCAAATTAAATATCAATTGTGTTTTTTTTGAAAATTCGATCAGAATTTACAAATTAAAATAAATGTCGCCGAATCGATTATTAAAAAGGAATCTGAAAATTTGTTTGTAATCAAAATTAATAATTTGTACTAGTAAAAAATTATTTGACTTCGAATTTCGAAAACGATATTAACGCAACTTGCAATGTTGAATGAATGATAAATTCCAAGATCGATAAATGATATCTAATTTTATAATTTTTAACCAGTTTAGCAATTACATCTTTGATTGTATTTCAAGTCTTTAGAGAAGAAAAAAAATTTTAAGGCTCATCAAAATATTTTTTTAAATCACTATGACTTATGCGAATTTCACTTATTGAATTAATGTTAGATTTAATGTAAAAGTCGTTCAAATTTTATGAAAATCAGACTGAAAGAGAGATACATTTACGGGTCCTATTGATAAATTTGATTGATGATATCGAACAAGTTTCCAATTCTCCTTGATTCAAAACAGCATCATTTTCTAATCACAATACTGACACAAGTCTCACAGTTCAACTGGTTTTAGTCATTCATTTTAAAATAAATTATCTATGTTAATGGAGATTTATATCCAGCTAGTTTTGGCTAAGATAATTGTCGTTCGAAATCATTCTCAGTGTTAAAAAAATAAATATTTCTGTTTAGAATATTGTTTGACAAAACTGATTATATTATCAATAACTAAGTCCCCACAATATTTATATAATATTTGTCTCTGTTTATTTATATCATAATTTTCCTGGAATTTCATTTGAAAAATACTTATGTCACTCTTCTACCACAAGCAATAAATAATTTTATTCAGTCAAATCGTTCAAACAAATGTTTCAATTATTGGGAATTGATAATATTTATACTTTAAGATATAAAAAAAATAATTTTAAGATTCGCAGACAGATTTAGTTGTCATAGGTTCACTTCGACATATGTCAAGGCGGTTACAAATGTCAGATGCAGATATCTTGGGAAAGAGGATTGCTCTTCATTTGTTTATACCAATATGTAGGAAAACAATGTCACAAAACAGACACTTGTTGCAAACATCTTGTCACCACATACCATGGGAAATAGAACTTTTCGTGTCCTATAATGCAGATCAGGTAGTTTCGAAATAATCAGCAATCTCAGAGTTTTGCACATCTATATTTTTGTTATTCTTCTGCTTTCTGTGGGTCTGGATTGCATATTTTGTTTTTTTTGTGTTTTACTTTTTACTACATATCATGTTTATTTTTCACAAATAACCAAAAAGAAGAAGACCATTTTTATTATTTATGTAAGTAGCGTTTATGCCACCTTCATTATTATATACTTTCTAAAGTCATAATTGAACACCACAAAAATTTATTACTATTCAAAATTCATATACTTAAACAAATTTCTTGTTACTACAATTATTTCGCCCAAAATTAGTTCATTAAATTCTTTCGATTAAATTTTGAAAATATAAGAAAATTTAAATCTCATATAATCTTACATTTTTTTACAAAAATTTACAATATCTTAAATAATCTTATATGTTTTTACAAAAATTTTACAAATTTTTAATGTAACCAAATTTTACATTCTTATGAAACTTAATCATAAAACTAATTAATTTAAATTTACAATAACCATTTTATTAAAAAATTATTTCTGAAAATATTAATCCGTTAATTAAAATTTATTTAACTTATTCTATAACTTTTATTAAAATNTGTTAATTGTTATTACAGTAAACATATTTTAAAGAAGTATTTATTTTATCATATTTTTACTCTACATTGTAATTGTTAATTTATTTCTTTTAAATTTTCAAATTAAAAAAATAATAAACTATTTTGGCGAAACTTAAAACTAACCCCTCATAATTTATATTAAAAAAAACATTTTATTGAGTATTCTTTTTCCAAACAAATTCATAATAAGCAATATTTCAAATTCAAATTTCAGTTCACAGTTTTATCACAACGTTTGATACGATTATTGATTGGTTTCGTGCAAGTTCGAGATTGACGAATGATAATGTCACAGTAGAGTCTTCTGGATTTTCTTCAGTAATTAATGATAATGTTCGAATTAAACTGTTATTATTAGACTTGAGGCTTAATGAAGCGTTTTAATGAAACGTTTTCATCATTATTTTATGTAACCACAATAATGTTCCTGAAATTTCTCTTGGTTTCACCTGTCGCTCATCGAGATATCAAATCAAACAATATTTTTTAGTGACTTTTGAATCGCGAAATTTTGTTCTCAATTCGCATTTTGAAATTTACATATATTTGAAAAAGGGCACTTTAGGTTTTCTGTTGGGGAGTGGCTACGAACGCAACACCTCATTTGATTTACATTATTTACACCACCTTGAAATTAAAAGAAAATAAAGTTTTGACTATAATAAAATCCGAATAATTTTTAATAGATTTCACAGAATTTGAAAGAATGACTGAAGTGGCGGTCATCGGATCGAACCCCGTATAGTGAGAGCTTGACGGTCGGAGGGACGTTCTATGTCGTACTTCGCCCCGTTCGTGGGGTAACATGTGGCCATAGTGCACCGAAGGCCAAAACGTGGCGGTTTTGAGTTCGACCGGATCGATTCAGCCCATCGTCGAATAATGTACTTCGATGGACTTCAAATTTGACGATAAAATTGAATGAGAAAAAAAGAACGTACCATCAATAATAATAATTTTTATTTCCTGTGTTTCTTCTACATTATATTTAATTCGAAAATTTCAGTTCCTTCATATTTTCATTTTTCTACAGTAAAACAAAAGATTTTTCCATGTACTTTTTTGTTGTTGATTTTTTAATTAGTTTTTTTGCGGTTCTCTCGAGCACCACAATGACCTTGGAAGTTTTATCAATAAGATCAATTTGATCCGAAAATTATTATTTAAGTTTCACACTTCTATGCTAAACATTTTCGAATAGTGTCGTATGATATAATTGATTCCACAATCATTACTTGGATTAGGAGTTGCGAAATTAATCTAAAAATAAAACTGAGCAATCTGCCAAAATTAATTAATAAAATAACTTTAGAAAAAATGGTTCAAATAATATTGATAGTGCTACTTCTGCTGTTAAGAGAAGATTGTACTAGACCTATACTTTCGCTGGAGCCAGTCTTGAAAAACCATTGCTTAAAAAATCAACTTTCAGCAACGTTTACTTTGCACAGAAGTATGAAAACTAGACTGTTGCCGATTAGGGCATGGAATAAATCAAATAATAGAAATATATATGTCATTGTCAAGTCTTTTAATACAGTACTTTTATCTTTGTACAAAGTTACGAATTCTTGTTATTTATATTCAGTATATATCTGCAGTAAATGTGACATTTCCATAATGCAAAGAAAACTAATATTTGATAATTAATTCATTAATGAAACGTTTTCATCATTATTTTATGTAACCACATTAATGTACCTAAAATTTCTCTTGTTTTTCACCTGTCGCTCATCGAGATATCAAATCAAAGAATTTTTTTACTAACTTTGGAATCGCGATTTGTCGAAAAAATTGGGGAGACTTTTAATAACAGAGTAAGAATATACATAAACTTTTATATATAATATAACAAGCTTTTAAATAATGGAATGATATTCAAATAATCAACATAAAAATGCTTACTTAATAATAAATATAAAAACTAAATCATAAAATACTTTTTGTGAGTGCCACATACTTGTATTGATTTATTTAAATGAGTCGTTAGTGCTCCTGAATCCGTTTACAGGAAAGAGAATTCTCTCCCGTGTATATGACGTTGCACCCATAACACAAAAATCGATAAATTAGAGTTTGTCCTCCGATCTTTTTATCAAAGTTTTATTGTAATGGGTGTAATGCCACATACATTGGAAAGACTTCTCTTTATCTCTTTTCCACTATGTTTAAAGTATTTAATCAACTATTACACAAGTTGATTACACAAGTGTGCTACAATAGGAACTCAATGTACATGAACGTATAGAAGAGAAGATGGCAAAAGACTGGAATCTCCCATAGGTAACAGAAAATTCAGAAATGATCAGGGAAACGAGGACGCACGATCACAGGGAGAAGTGATCAGTGTGCTACAATAGGAACTCAATGTAGGTGTATGATTGATTGTATGTATGAATGTGTTTGTGATTGTATGTTTGATGATGTGTTTGAGAATATTCCTCTGGAGATGTGCAGATTAGATAATGAACCTGAAGAACAGGATGAAATATGTGCTAATATGGATATAGAAAATGAGAAAAAAATTAAAAAGAATGCTGAAGATGAATTGATATTACCGAAGTTTAACATAAATTATAAAGAATTGAAAAGTAGACCAAGTATAGAGTTCCGAATAAAGAATAAAAATGTCAATTGCCTGCTAGATACAGGAGCTCGAGTCAACGTTATTAAAGCAGAGATAATTAAAGATATGAAAGATGTCAAGATCAAAGAAACTAAAAGACGAATACATTGTGCGAATGATTCAGAACTCATAAACTATGGTA
>MQRK01217938.1:0-11999 GCA_001938485.1 Girardia tigrina
ATTTTTAATTTTTTAAAATATTTAATAAGCAAATTAACATAAAAATATTTTACCCTTTAAATTAAAAAAAATAATAAACTATTCAGGCGAGATAAAAATTTTAAATTAACCCCTCATAATAGTATCTTATCCATTTAAACTACATTTTTGTGAACAATTTTTAGTATAGTTGAACCTATTGGTTTAAAGACACAAGTAAGAAGTAAATGTTGACATCATTGACCATTTCTAAAATAAAAATTTTACCCAAAATGTTGCTATATATTAATTCATAAATGAACAAATACTTATACAAAATGCACAAGAATTTATCTATAATTTCCCAAAAAATCTTTATATTTTCCTTTATTTGTTATTTTTATTTCTACTTGTATTGACACTTAAAGGATGCCTAAATTTGTCTTTCGACTCTGAAATCCAAGCACTTTCATTGGAATATTCCAATGAAGAATTGAACGGAGCTCCCATAAAAGGAAGAGCTAGAAAATTATACTTAAAAATATTTATGTTGACAGTTAAATTGTACTTGTGAGATAGAGCATTCTTTTTTCGTGAATTGTTCGTTCTTTTTTTAATTCATGAGCACCTATCTCGGTTTTGTTTAAAGTTTGATAACAATATGTATACTAGTGAAACAAGTTTATTATCGATTTTCGGAAATTTACTTTAAAACCTTCGATGGAAGAGTCTGTTCGATTTTCAAACAGTAACTTCCCTCCTTTCTTTCATTTACCCAATTTCCAATAAGGGTTCCCGACGAGTACGTGTTCTTCGATTTCCATACGACTCGACAATCGGTGTCCAGCATCATTGTATTAAATTCATTCAATTTCAATTATTGATGGAAATTTTTGAATTATACTAATATTATTAAAGTATTTATACTTTTTTTGATGAATTGAGGTATATTAATTATTGATAAATTGTTACATGTAGCATGACGATTTTGGACAAAAAAACTTAAATTTTATATAATCAACTCTGATCTATTATAAAAACTAATTAAAGAAGCGTTAAGTTAGAAATGAGTTAAATAGTTTTATTTAAAAAAACAAAATTGAAAACATCAAACTACATTGTCTTATGGGTGTTCACTTACATTTGTTCTTTAAACTTTTTATTAAATTGGATTAGTGATCCAACAAGACCCCGATAAAGGTTTGAAAATTTGTAAAAGCAATATCGCCTCTAGATTTTTTCGGATTTTCTAAAAGGCGTATTATATTTTGAAGCATTATTCTCTGTAAACTTAAATAACAACTGAAGTACCGGCCAGCGGACCGAGCTGTGGGGACCAGCATCTCTTTGCGGTGCGGGAAGTGGTTGCCTAGTGTAATCGATTGGTTGATCTAGCGACAACAGAGACGCTATTGACCTTGGAGATAACTGGTCATTGTACCGTTGAGTAAAGGTCCTACATCCTGCTTTCGGCGGTTTCCCATCCCGAGTCTCCAGCTCCATGACAAGCGGTGCCGCTAGGAATGGGGAATGTTTCGGTCTGTTCAACGTTTAACCCTACAATGCGCCGTGATTCATATTTGAATCAACCATATTTTACCTCAATATCTTTTAATCACGTGATATTCTTTGAGTGTTTACATACTGTGAACCAAAAACATTGACTATGGAATGATAACTGCCCATAAAGTCATAGATGCAATATATTTTGTCAACAAAAATGACAGTTCCATTTTCCCCATCAATATATTTTTTTATGATAATTAAAAAAATTGCGCATTGTAGGGTTAACGATCCGAATGCCTAGCTGATGGAAACTTGGGGATCTGCGGTGCACCACTTAGTTTAGTGAGGCAACGTCTTGTTTGATCTGACTGCTTTGATCAACCATCGAGCAGCGCGGTCTGACAGGCACCGTGAACCTGACAGTCCCTTATAAGTATCCATGAATGTCGTTTAAAATTCAATCAAACAATTAAGTAGAAGATATCTTTTTATTTTTTAATCCAAATTCTAATTTAAATTTAACACTATTTACTTTACTATTTATTTACTATTTAACACTATTTTCTTGTTCAAGCAAAGTACAATTTTTTTGGCCTAATCTTTTTATATAAATAATTTTATTTTACAAATTCAGCTGATTTATTTGTTTATTTTACCATTCGGGTATAGCAAACTCGATATTTGTTCGAATAAAACTTATAAAGATATGATACCTTGTGACCCTGTGGGAGCCATTTATACGAAGTGATATAATAAGATAATTGAATCTCACATTATTCCTGAAAGTCGGAAGCAGGTTTTCATAATTCTGCTTCTTAAGCCAAAAAAACAGGATAATAAGGGGACAATCATCATGGAGTCCCATTGCACTCTTTGAGTAAACGTATAAAAATTTGATTACACTTCTGAGAGATCGACTGTCGGACAAGATAGTTGACCATTATCTCGTACTTCCATTGCAAAAAAGTCTGGAGAAGATTGCAGATTTTTAGAAACAATCAATCTTGTTCCCATGTGTTGCGTAATAAAATCTTTAAATTTAAATATTTACTTTTTAAAACACAAATTTTTAATCTCTAACCTTTAATCATTAATCTGACTCCAATTAATCAGTAAGGACTTCCAACATAAATATATAAATAATAAACACAAATTCTTTTATGAAACTTTATTGTCAATAACACAAGATTAACAAATAAAATAATAATAATAATTCAATTCTTTGATGACAGAACACAAACACAGATCAATATTTCGTGCGAGTTAACAGATTACAGTAAAAACTGTGAATCTCCAAAACGAACGATAATTTGTAAATTAATTAAAACTTTTTCCTCCCATACGGGATACTTATGGGAGATACTTAGACAATTTAAAAAAATATATATTAAAGAACAAGTAGTAATTTTACTTGACTTCCTTTTTTGTTTAGTCGTTAAGAGAAATTTTTGGTAAACTAAACTAAATTTGCTACTGTTTATATAGTAGTTTTCATCAGCCTTGAAAATTGATCAAATAAAACAAACACTAAAATATTTTTAATTTTCAATTCCAAATTTTGTTAAAGTAAATATTATTTTGTTTGAAATTAATAATTTTACCAAAAGAATTATTTTAATTTTTTTCTACATAAAATTTTGTTAAAAGTTCATGTGTATTTTTCGGAACCCCAACACATGTTTTACGCTGTAGATGTTACGATAAACTTTGTGGTATATTTGGTAATGCTAGCCTTTCCAAAAAAAATTGAGGACCCGCACATTGTCAATAAATAAATAAGACTCATCAACCTAATTTTAAACTTTTATTAAAACTTTTACTAAAATCATGCGAGAAGTTTTATCGACCAAAGCTCATTAAAAATCACCTCGGGGTTGCCGAAGTTCCACTGGAGAGACCTTGGAAGCTAAAAATCAAAAGATGTCAATCTCAGTTACAAAAGGTAACAATGTCTTACATGAACGCCGGAGAAGAAAGTACCCATTACAGATATCGTAGTGGCCCCCTGAGAAGTATCCCTCATCGATGTTCCATTCAAATCATTTTCAGGAGGCCTTGTAAAACCATTTGAAATTCTATCAAATTAATAAAAAATTAGAACCCTTAATTAGTAATTCAAAGTAATTACTTGAAAAAGTCCAAAATTAAAATTACAGCATGAATCAGCTATAACTCATAACAATATCAGGCGTTTTATGGTAAATCAACGCGAGGCACTAAGGCTAAATAGAATGGATAAATAGAATGGCAGTAACAATATTTTAAATGATAAATCAACGAACATTCCTCCAAATGCACTGATACAGCGATGAATTAGAAACGACAGAGATGACGCCTTCCCCCTTTTTAACAGAGAAAATGGCCAAATCATCAATCCGATATAAACCGAGAATAAAATTGAATGAAAAAACGAAATAAATAAGACCACACAGCAATTATGAAAATGACTTACCTAACCATTAGTAGCGCGCGAGCGTCCGTCAAAATAAGAATAAATAAGCTCGTCAGCTTACCCCCTTCCCATAGACCCGCATGATTAGGCATGCAGAGATAGCGTTTAGAATAATAGCAGTAATACTAGCCGACCATCAATCCCCGCTTAATTGCGATAAACAACTGTTCCAATCCAGAACAGACAAATAAAAAAACATGTGGGTATGCACGTACACTCAAGAAAACCGGGTATAACAGGTCGCTAAACCACTGTAAATATAACAGCATAGTCAGCAATAACTCACCATATTCTGAATTAATTTTGAACTACTTTTAACGATATATATCTCACAATATTTGCAGTATTTCATTTCGAACGGAACCGTTTTATTAATTAACAAGGACCTGTTGGTTTTAATTTTAACTTTATTGATTGTATCATATTTTCATTTTACTATTATGCCTCACTATAGTTAAAATGTAATCGAATACATTTGATTATAATTACCTTCTTTTATTTAATCTTTATTTAGTTAGCAATTTAATTTAACAGATTTATTATAACTAGCCACTGTAATTTAGTCAGTTATTTAGAAATCTGAATTCGTGGAAGCCTATCGTTGATCCTTATCTATAACTCTAAGGGATAATAACGAAGAGGAGTTTAGTCATGAACGAGATTCTTGAGTTGAGTACTGACCGCGTAGGAGTCGTAATGAAAAAGGATAAGGATAAGACAGGCAAGAGTGGTATACTAGTTATGAGAAGGGCCGCGGTATAAGTGATAAGACGAATATGTAAATTAAAATGTATAAAAAATTACAGGTTTAAAAATGGGTTTAATAGATTTAACAGATTCAAATATATTTAATTAAAATAGATTTATCAACCCCTCCAGACGCTGCCGCTACCGGCCGGCCCATTCCCGATGCAAGTCAGAACCCGATGGAGCTCCGAAGTGTACACTACTCGTACGTGTACATGGAGGAGGCGCGTCCGCTCACCTGGCTAAGTTAAATATATCAATAAAGTGTCTACGGGTTTCCCTTTCCGTTAAAAATGACTGGGGGCTCAGGGCCAACAAAAATGTTGTGAGTTGCAGGGAGCGCGACACATGGCAAAAACTTCAAGTCTACTTGGTGTATCTCCACTCGAAATTGATTTCCACATTAAGGAAATTCTTCATCCCGTACGAGACTCTGGGTGGAACAAAAGTCAGTCTAAATAATATTGTCGAAAATAAATAAGCCGAAAAATACATCCAGTTTGTACCTCTGGGTACACGCCGAAGGCTAATAATAGAGTAAGATTAAGGTCCATCTTGGACGAATATATTATAAAATCGTTTTCACTCTGTTTCCAAAGGATTGCATGAAGTGACTTTGTGACAATGGTTGTGACTTTATTTTGGCTACATCGGGAGCCAATAATAAGATGTTCTGTGGATACAATTTTGTATCGATTGATGCTGCAATTTACATACCAAATGAAGGAACACAACCTGGTAATTGCAAGAACTGGTATGTAAAAATAAAGGGCATATATGCATCAACTTCAAAAAAGTTGATTAAAATTGAATAATCTATAAAATGAGTCCTTATTTAATTTGTTTTTCCAAATTTTTTTTGAAAAACTTTGTTACGTAATTTGTTATATGATGTTAGATTTTTAAAAAATTTTTATTAGTCAATATGTATATTGACTAATATATAAACCCTAAACTTCAATTCAACATCAAAATTAGCGAAGGCATACCCTGTGGGACACCCTGTATAATCTAGTATCGTAAATTAAGCGGGCTGAAGGAAAATTCTTTCCCCTATAAACCAAAGGCATCTGTATGGTCATTCAGAAAAGCTAAAATCTCTCATCTGAGAGAAATGAATGAAAAAATCCGAATTCTGAAGTACTGACAACATATTCCACATGGAAAGCCAGCATACTCCTTCTCTTCAGTTCAATTCGCAAATTAGAATGTGAAAATGTCTAGAGTCTAGAATGCGATTTGTAGTGGATACGGAATTCAGTTGTTAATTCCTTCAGTTTGTATTTTCCTTCGTTGCTAAGGATTTTTTTTCGATTTGGCCATCTAAACTCCAGAGTCTAGACTATCAAATCAAAACATTCTCAACAACGAAGGAGAAGGTAAACTGAAGGAACAAACAACTAAAATGCTTATCAACTGCAAATCGCATTCAAGGGAGAACATTCTGTGTACTCGTAAGAATCGAATCAAAAATAAGGAACTAGCCTATCATATCAGCAACATATTTGGAGATATCATGCATTTAGAGCAAATGTTTGATATCGAGGGGGATGTCCTATTAAAATAAAATAAATAGCATTTGGACAGCCCTACGGCATCTGGAAACATTAATCTAGCTATCAAAAAGCAAGATCCGATTTTAAATAATTTGATAAATTTTATATTAAATTGTTAAATAAATAAATAATATTAATATTTTTAAATAATTAATTTTTATTTAATCAATGAAATTTGCAGTAAATATTTAAAGAGATTTTTCCAGTTCCAATGAGTTCAAATAATTGAAAAAGACCATTAACTAATTTTATGATGCAAAATTACAAAAGTGTTGATAATATTTGTCTTGAGGATAAATCAGCTTGTAATAATATTAAAAGGTACTCTTTATTTATCATCATTGAATAAGTTTCCGAAAAATTAGAATTCTGATTTTTAATAACCAAAGCTCATTTTTATATTCCTGGATTAGAAAAATCCGACTTTTCGAAAGATGTATCCCTAATCAAGCATGACGTACCAAGTGTTGTAAAACGAAGTAAGTTTCGCTATCTGTTTTAAATACGACGGAAATAAAATAGGAAAATATAAAATAAAACTTAAAATTTTAAGAATTATTAATAAAATCTCAAATTCCACTCAATACGTCAGTAGATACTCAAGAGCCTGTTTTCAAAAACAAATGTCAAGTGTAGGCAACAGTAGCTAAAAATGATTGTATTAATTTTAAATCGAGTCACGTTAAAATGTACTTTTCAAACGTATATATGGAAAAGAATAGGATCATAATTAGAACCTCTAAATATTTTTATTATCCTGGTTATTTAATTATATGTAAAATTATGTTTAATATAAAATAATATTTGTTAAAGCCTTGAAAACTGATTAATAAATTATCAAATAATGGTGAGCTAGATAAATGTGTACTCAAATTTCTTTAATCCCCACTTTCGAAAGATGTATTACAGTGGGCGCCGCATTATGTTATCACTGGTTATTGTTATCAGCCGTTTAATGTGATTAATCTTAAAAAACCAAAACCTAATCACCAATTTCTGTGCATTTTACGCCGCTTAATGTGATCAAGCCGCCGTCTAATATGATCACGGAGTTTTTGTCTATTTTTGTCTACTGTGCTGGATTAACTCAAATTAATTATACTGAGTATTTTAATACACAATGTAATAAATTAATGTAATTATTTAATAAAATTCGTGTAATTCGTCTTTAAATATTCAAAATTATTTTAATTCAACCTTTCAAATACAAAATTTACAAATGTCTAAATTTGATTATAAATCTATTTACGAAAATTCTAGTTTTTTGCCGGGTTTTAGTTCTAAAAAACGGCTGATTTTGGTAAATTAACTAATTCTAACTATGAATCAATTTAATGAACCAGTTCTGATGAATTCGAAAAAATTCAACTCAAAGCGCCGTTTCTATTCGTAAAAGAAAAGATCTGTCTGTAACTGGAAAATTGGAACTTCTGGAACAGTATGATTCTTGTGTTTCTGTCAGCCAAAGAGAAGCAGCAGCCAAGTTAGGAATCTCTCAACCTCTTCTTTACAAGCTATTGAAGTCTCTGGATGAATTAAAAGAAATGAATTTTGGCCACCAAAATAATAAAATAAAATATAAAAAATAAAAAAATAATTACGGACGCATACAACGCCGGAAATTATGTCTATTATGGGGTTAAAATACCTCCTCATGTTGAAATGTTGGGTATCAAAATCTATAAATTTAAATATTTACTTTTTAGAAGCACAAATCTTTAATCTTTAAACTTTAATTGCAAATCTGACTCAAATTAATCAGTAAGGATTTCCAACATAAATATATAAATGAATGAACACAAATTCTTTTTCAAAGCTTTATTTTCCAATAACACAAAATAGCACACAGCTTTATATTGTTCAATTAAATAGTATCAATAAACGTATTCACATACGGATATTCGATGCGAGTTTATAAGATCACAGTTTATTAATATCGAAACTATAAATCTTCTAAACGAACGATAACCGTTAGACTCCAAAAATCAAATGAACTCTTATTCACCTATACAGGATACTGAGTTCGAATTTAACTTCAGGAAAAAAATAAAAAGGAAAGAATTTATATAAATTTAATCTACACGGAATCTTCTTTCAAAGTTTGTTGTAGGAAAATTATTGGTGTGATTATAACTGAATTCGTTGTTGTTTATATACTAGCTTTTTCTAACCTTAAAAATTGAATAACTAAAACAAATCTCAAAATATTTATAATTATTCTACAAATTTTATTAAAATAATGTAAATTATTTTTTTGTTAAAGTGAATTATTTTCAATTAATTTTTTACAAGATTTTTTGATTAAGAATTTTAAATAATATTTTGGAACCCCAACAGAAATATAAAAAAATTTTTCGCTAAGACTATTTTGAGAGAAAGAAAAAAGGTTGTAAAGATAAAGAACAAGAAAAATAAGTAATGTTGTTATTAAGGAATCGAATCTTTGTATTTTATTTTTTGAATCTTTTGGCATTACAATGTTTAGACTAATAAACAGAGTTATTTAAGAGTTTTCAGGTTACAAAATTAAAAATAAATCGTAACAAAAGACATAATAACAACGAAAATATGATATTCAGTTATAAAATTATTGGTTTCTTAAAATATTAATTTAATATACATATAATTTATAATATAATATAATTCATTAAATATATAATTATATTATTATTTCAGCAGTCTTCAAAATGACTTTTAAGATAAAAGCAACTTCAATCATTTACAGTGGATCATCTGAAGTGAAATTTCAAAGTCAAAGGGTTCAACATATTAAAAGTTATTAAAATTATATTTATCATTTCTTTAATTTTAAGTGTAATTGATTACATGAACTTTTACAAAATACAAAATTCAACAGCACTCCGAATTCGAGTGGTTACGTGAACAAGTGCCGAAAACAAAAATATATAAAACCAGATGTATTTATAAATGATGTTACAGTTTTCGTATTGAAATTGACAAAAGTTTCAATAAGCTAAATTCAATGTTGAGAAACGCTTGCATCATTTTTGTTTTCATATTGGCGGCTTCCGTGATCGGATCTGGTGACCTTTTAATAGCTATTGCATTTTATTTAAATGATTAATTTTAATTTAGAAACATTTTCCATTGATCATTCTCGACAATTGAATCAGAAAGAAATTAATCCTCATATCGAAGAGGTGTTCGTCGATCCTCATAAAATATATGAGAAAATGTATAAATATATGAGATCAATTATGAAATCGAATTAGAACGAAGCGTGAAGAAGATCAATTTATACTGAATCTCAATGTTGAATCATCATCACAAACTTTCATTAATTCCTGATCTATCATAATAGAAAATGGTTGACAATTTAATTTCCCATATTAATGAAATATAATTTGGATAATAATTGTTTATATATTTTTATAATAGTATTAATATATGTGTTACGGATTTCACATATTAACTTTTCATCAAGACAGTTTTGAATAAATTATATTCATAGAATTATTTATTTAGCGAATTTGTTTCAATATTAAATATTTTTACATTTTAGAATTTGAAAAATTAACATTTAAAATATTATTATTAATGTATAAAAATTTTAAATAATATATTATGACTTTTTATATAAATATAACTTAATAATAAATATATTCATATATATGTATTCTATTATATTATATATTATTGTTGCGGAAATCATTCCAACAAATTAGACTGACAACCAGAGAGAACTTCAGCTTTTCTTTTAGGCTCATTGACGATGGTTTTTATGCCAAGTTCACTTGAATTTCTGTACGGTTTTTTAAGTAAAGAACGACTGTTTGGATTGGACTCGCGAGAATCACTGTTCAACGAGCCAAAAGAACATAATTTACCCAAAGATGTGTTATCACAAGAATTTTTCTTAGCAGATAGAGTTTCTGAACACATTTGAAGGTTTTCCTCGATTTTATCGTAAGCGCATTCAAATTTATCGACCGCTTCATTTATGACATGAGCTTTCAAATTGGAAAATTTATTCGCAGAATGAAAGTAACATTGTTTTTTTCTCTTCTTCGTTCGTTTTATTCATCGGCGAATAGTTTTTTGCTCGTTAAATTTAACTCAAATTTTTATTTTGTAATAACTGATTTATTTTTATTTAAACATTGAAATTGTTATTGAAACCGATTCAATTTTCCTTTTTGAATATAACAATTGGACAGTTTTTAAACACTTTTTTTATTGAATAAAAAATTCCTTTATTTATCTGAATACAAAAATTGATTTATTTATTTAACACAAAATTTTTCAATTGTTAATGAAGTGACATTTTTATCATTAACACTTTTTTGCAAATTAATTTCACGAAATTGTGACAACATTTTTTCATAACACACACATAACACTAACATACACTCACCAATTCACATAAAAATTTTTATTAGACACACACACAAATCAATCACAATCATACATTGTACATATCACAAAACAAACATATTAAAGAAAAAACACCCACAGATTTTCATTGATCGATTTAAATTGACAAAGAAAATAACTGAATTCACCTCAATTAGAATTAAACTGATTCAATTGATTTTTTTTAATTTGCAGATATTTTCAAATTTGCACTGAAAAATAGAAATTTGCACTCTTAAATAGATATACCATGACGAAACCACATGAAAGTGATGTGTTACGTCACACAATCGGAGAGAGACCCGAAGGAAACCCTTCTTCTTGACTAACGTCCTGCACTCCCAAAACCCTTATTGAGAATTTGAGAGGATAGTCAAGCTCGACTATCCCCGATAGTTGTAAATAGGTCCCGAGCGCGCTAAACGAGGAATAAGAGAAGGATTTCCCTGAGTTCTGCCCTGTTTCCTTTTTAAATGAACCAGAACGTTGGAAGACCTTCTTGAACCCTTAGAAAACAGAAAGTTAGCAAATTTAATTAATTAATTAAAAATTACCTGCAATCATTTGATTCCAGTAATGGAGATAGAGAATTACCCAGGATGTCGATTGCAAACGATCGCAATCATTTCCTCCCTTTCCCCCTCTTTACTTCTTCCTGCCTTGTAAACAGGATGACGTCGCAGGATGTCATTAAATCCAAAACGGAGATTGTCTTGAATCAACAATCTGATAGGCACGCGAAGTGCCCGAACATTAGATGTGTGCATCCGGTAGGGTATAAATACTCGAACCGGTTTGCACAAAATGCCTCCAATTGTCATAATTCTTATAATTTTATTCTGTTACAAAATTATTTGCACATTCGCACACTAAAGAATTAACTCTACAAAGTCTGACTCTATCGCGACGACTATTGTGCAATTATTATTACTATTATTTGGTCAAGTAATTGGAAAGTCTGATTCTATCGCAACGACTATTGTGCCAATTATTATTACTATTATTTGGTCAACTAATTGGAAAAGTAATTCTCATCTTGATTTCATCTTATTTATTATAATTTGATTTACGATTTTTTTGTGATTTGATTTACTTTTATTTAATTTATCTCTAATTTTATTTTTCTTTTATAATTATATTAGAGAAAATCCGATAATTGTAGTTCAGTAATCGTGTAAATTAAATTTATTATAATAAATGTTTCAATTAGATATTATTTGCTGTTAAATTAATATTAAATAAAATGTTACTATTTAAAAATGTTTATAAAATTTTACACACACACACATATATATATATATATATATATATATATATATATATATACTAGCGCGCTCGGCCCGCTTCGCGGCCCTCTCTTGCCGGGGGTTCAATTTTTTTTATATTATAAAAGCCCAAGTCACTCA
>MQRK01217938.1:12360-32497 GCA_001938485.1 Girardia tigrina
TTTCACATTTATTTTTCAACAAATAATACTATTATTACGTCAACAATTATTACGTAAGTGCGTTAGTGAAGCAGGCAGGCAGGCAGGCAGTGACTTGGGCTTTTATAATATATATATATAAAATTAAAATTATATAATAAAAGTTTAACTAGTATATTATCTATACTTAAAAAATTTTCTAGTTCGTAAATAAATAAATGAATTTTAAAAACAATTTTTTTTATTTTATTTATTTTGCTCTATTTAGAGAAAAGGATTTTTTTAGTATCTAATTAATAGTTTTATTATAGTTAAGTGACCTGAATCTGTGATTAAAGATACTATTTCTTAACATCGCTTTCAAATTTTATTGTTTAATGAAATTACTAAAATGAACCTATTAATTAAAATGATTTAGTATTTATATTATTTACAATTATCACAATATTTATCCGTCACAAAGAAAGAAAGACTAATTAATACTTATTAAATTATCTTTTTAACGTAAAAAGTGCCAATCAGAAAAAAACAAAGATTATCGTCTAAATCAAATCAAGGTAAAACGAGCTTGTACAAATTTATTAAAATAAAACTCAGCTTAGACGATCCACCGATTTTAACAAATTTATTTATTATTATTATTTATTTATTATTATTTATTATTATGTTGTTATTTTCCTCGAATTATAAACAGGTTTAAATTTTTGAAATAATAAATGTTGTTTTACTTAACTTTTCAAATCGTTCTCAGTATGGATATTTCGTAATTATTTCCAATCGAATCCATCGCGCATCGTTACAACACGATATAATCGAATCCAAAATATAAGTTTCCCGAATTCCCGTTTCAAAAAAGTACTGAGAGCGATCCGCACCGCTCAGACTCGATAGGTAGCAACACACACTCCGCCGCTTCACAAATCTCGGGCGGAGCTTTGCGACCGCATCAATGCAGAATCCTGGTCGTGGGTTAACCAGTTTACTGGATCATGCGCCGGTTCGAGCGATACTGGTTATTATAAGACTAGAGATGCGGTACGGGAAGCCGCAGTAGGTCGGACCGATGACCACTATCCGTCCGGGCGCCAATAGTGCCAATCAGATCCGATCGAGGGCCAGTCGACGTTGAATCAGTTGATACTTCCCGCACGAGAAACAGGTGCTGGCTTTTACAGCCCGATCCGGAGGCCAGCACCATACTCAGATTTAAAAAATTTCAAGAATCACTTACTGGTGCATGAATTTAGAAGTTTGTAATATTCTTACTGTGATCAAGGCGGTTCGATCATGCTCTCGACTGCTTCGTTTTCGTGGTCTCTCCTGGTCGAGGGCCACGCTCAGTCGTTGGCCCGTCTTTTGAAAGTCTGACGGTTCTCCCGATCATACCAAGACAGAGGGGGTGCGCAGGACCGCTCGTCTCTTTTGACAGGTTTTGGAAAGTGTGTTGATTCCACGTTAATAATTCTTGATCGGTAAAATTGAGAAAGGATGAAGTCGGATGGTTGTCTTGTTGGGCCGAGTGAGACGAAATATAATCGGAATTGTAGGACGATTTATATTTCGAGTCCGAGTTTATTTTATAGATTAAATCTACTTTACTCCTTTACTTTTCAGTTTCAATAAATAAACTCATGATAAAAACATTTACATTCAGTCATAAGATTTATTTATCAATTCAAATTATAAACATCAATATTGTATTATTTAAACAAGGATCAATTTCTGAAAATTTTTTTATTAATTTTCCTTTAATTATTGGAGCACTACACGTACCTAACTAAGTGTTTAGTATTAAGTACTCTGATACCAATATTTAGACAACTCTTGTTATTTCTATCCTTCATAGAAAATTAATTTTTTTTATTATTTAGTTATTTATATAGTAAATATAATTTGGAGTTAAAGGAATTAGAATTCATCTTACAAATTATAAAATTGAATTATAATCTAACCACATAAGTCGCTAATTCACAACACTTTTAAATATTTCCATATGAGATTTCAATAAATAGAACGAATTTCCAGATGCAATACTTGGCTCGCTGAAGGAACCTTTAAAACAACTCCCGAAGCATTTTACCAACTTTGGGTGATTCATAGCCTTTACAGAGATAAGCGCGTTGTGCCATTTATCCGATTCCTTTTACCCAACAAAACTCAAAAAAACCTATCCAAGAGCGTTGCAAATCATAATTGATGTCATTTATAAAATTAATCAAGGAAGAAGACCATCTAATTTCATTATGGATTTTTACGAAATAACTTTGAAAAAATTTGCCGCCCTTGCGTTTTGCGAAATTCACGACATTACAGCTCGATATGATACATTGGCCAACCAGTTTTTGGCAGAATTTGGTAGTAGTCGTGAGCATTAAGATTTTATCCAATACATAGAAAATACCTGGATAGGGCGAACACGCTGAAACTCACTGTTTCTTTGTAAATGTGGAATGCGAAGACTATTATGGAATTGAACTTGCCACGAACCATTAACTCGTGTGAATCATAGCATTAATTAATTAAAACTACGTTCGCCTACTTACATCCAAATTTCTTCCGTTTTATAGATGGAATCCTAAATGATCAACTTTGTGGAAATGCTTTATGTGTAAAGCTTGATTCTGGACAAGAGGATGTCTTCGTAATGTTATAAGCAATTATGACAATAGGACTCTAGATGAATATCTGACTGAATGCTATATCTATTATAATGACTTAATGTTGTTAAAATATAATATAAAAAAATTGATTTTTGATTTTTATCCTATCACAAATATTTTTAATTTTACATATACAACATTAAGAAAGTAGTTATTATTTTTTCCTTCATTTTTCGAAATAGTTTTTAATTGTCATCTGTTACAATATTCCATTGATAAGAAAATTCGAAGTCAATTTTTAAATAATTTATTTAATCAAATAATCATTGATTTAAACAAATTAATTTATTATTAACATAATTAATATTTTAATAATAATTTAGAAAGTAAAGTAATCACTTTACATCATCATTAAAATTTTAATTCATTCCCACTTTATTTGTATTTTTTTGAAGAAAATAAGTATTATCTTTTACAGTGAACGGAAATTCGACGCACGTATCATCTTTTGTGAAAACAGTTTCGATTGCACTTTTATATATTTCTGAGATGAACATTATCAAGAAGGGTGTTTTGCATTTTGGATGTCTTGTCTTTTGGATGTTGATTGTTTGTGTGTGTGTGTAGTGTGTGAGTGCGTGTATCCAGTGGAGTAGGAAATGAAAAAAATTAATGAATGTGATTGGTTCTATGTGTATTTTTTGTGTATATTTTTTTAAATTTCATGAAAATTTATGAAAGTCGATAATGGGAAATAAATTTCTGTTTTCTGGTGATATTCGTTTATTTGAATAAAATATATGAAATGATTTATTATTCGATAATTTGTTTTCAATTGGAAAAGAGACACGAAAGTTTATCAATTTTTTATTCAAACAAAGAGAATAGTGCTCAGAATTGTTATTTTTGTAATTTTTTAAATTGCCGATTAGTCAGGTGACTAATTGATCAAACAGAACTCCAATATGGTCATGTGTTGTCATAAAGAACTGAAATGATCAGGTATTTGCGCTGATCATTAAAATACAGACTTCATATATGTAAAACATGAAGGCTAATTGAAAAAATAATGAATAAGCCGATGTAGCGAATTCACTATTTTTACTGTTAAAAAAATAAGTTAACAAAGAACAACTCGACACGTAACTCAACAACGATAATATTTTTTAAAATTTGTCTATAAAAGATACTGAATAACACTAATAAATCTTACTAACACAAATGAACCACGATCACAGTTCTCTGTTGCGAAAATTAAGAAAATTATTTGTAAGATTGTTAACAATTCTCGGTTTTCTAGTGATGGATTGTCCACAAGATTTATACAAGATCTTTAGAGATATTAGGACTTTTGATTCGAGAATAAGTGTAGAAACTGTAATCCAGGACGATTCTTTTTCTGCAGATGGTAACTGGGAAGTAAAGGTTTTGTAATTTTATATTCGGAATTTTTAATTGTCCGAAAAGATTGGCTGAATTTGACAATACTTGCCAAGCGAAAACTGATCCAAATATTAATGGTTTTATGGATTTATTAATTATTCAATATTCTTAAGGATATTTTTTGTACTTATATTAATATTTTATATAAATATTTTATGACGTTGCTCGAAGCATAAATTATTATTAATTTCTTCTTTTTTTAATTGGTTTGACTTTTTCCTTTTTGACGTAAACTAAATAAAATAATTTCGACAACGCAAAAATATACATTCCTCTTTTTTGACAATAAATCCACAATATATATAACCAAATAGTAAAAAAACATAAGATCGCAAACATATCATACCCAGTCACCATACATAAGAATAAAATCGAATACATTCTGCATGTCGAAAGTGAGGTATCACACTAATCATCAAATGAAAATTTTAATTTACGAACTATTATCCATTAAAGTTAAATATTTAAAACCTTCAAATGGAATAAAATCGGTGGATATTTTTAAAATACAGAGTACTGAAAAGAATATAAATGATATTATAATATATTTAGAAACGAATGATACACAAACTCTAAAAGTACAAAAAAATACTTTGTATGCAGTTGTAGATCAACTTGTCCTTGAAGACGATCTATTACATTTTAGGGATAGTAATAAATGACTATTAGTAGTCCCAGAGGCTGGTATGCGTCAGATTTTACACTATATTCAACATAAATTGTCTTCTGGGTTAGAAGAAATTACACTAATATATGAAAGATACTTATTTCTGGCCGAAGATGAATGATGAAGTCGGTAGTTCAAGAATTTAAGGTATATGCGAAAATAAAAGTGAAAACAACTCTCAGAAAATAATCTTTTTTTATACTAAAAGATATTCAGTAATTCGAGAGAGTGAAACTCGATAGTCAAGAATCAAATCGATTTAAGTCACGAAGAATTAAATGGCTAGAGATAACATTCGTCTTGAAAATAAGAGCTGGAAAAAGTTATAATATATTTTTTAATATTCTTTATATCTTAATAATTAATTGATTTGTAATAAATTCTAAAAAGTCAACAAATAGGGTTTTAACATAATACAATGTCTTAAAAAAATCTTGATTAGTTCGAAATTTTCATTAAAAATCTAAAAGAAAAATATATGATATAAAAAAGTAGTTAACAATTTCTATTTTTCAAAATTCGATCAATTTATTTCTTGCATATTTACACATTTATTAACACACCTTTTATTTTCAAAATCAAATTTAATTACTGACTAATTTTCATTATTTGTATTGAAATATAAATGATATCATCGTTACGTAAATTGCTATTTCATAAAAATGCAATTTCTAATTGACTCGAAGAAAAATTTCCAATTTGTAACAGATTAAATAAAATCCAAATCAAAACAAAAAATTTCACTTCTCATTTTATTTCCAAAAAAACATTACCATGAAACATTGGATTTTCGTTTCCCAATAATTTCTAATTTATAAAATCAATTAACTATAATTGCAATTTGTGATTTGTTTAAATAAATCTTACTATTACGTAAATATCATGAATTTTTAATTTTCAATTGTAATGGGTGGAATATATTCAACTAATGATAAATCGAACGCGAATATCCGTCAAAATAACGGAAATTCTTTGATCAATTTCTCTTCGGAAAGTTCGCAAATCAACAGCGGCGCATATACGAGTGCTTTTCATCCCTCATCGATCGCCGCTGTCAACAGATCGAATCAAAACGATTTGACCGGCGGTTTAAATGGCGCATTTGCGCGGGGATTGAATGCGAATATCGCTGCGAATCACGGATCATTCGCGATGGCTCAAAATCAGCGACCAAGAGAGAAAGGTCAATAAATTGATTTATCGATTAATGAAGAATTCGTGTTTCCATATAAATTCATTTCGATAATTTTAATGTCAATTTGAAGTAAAAAATTTGGAAAAAATATTTTTTTATTATTAAAAAAATATTTTTTATTATTTAATTAATAAAAAATATAAATTAATGGGAATTAAATCAATTAAAAAATTTCTCTTTAATCTTTTGGAAAAATATCTTTTTATTTTAATTAATTTGGTATTTTACATATTAAATAATAAATTATTACATATTCCTTTATAATAGGTTATTTAGTTTAAATGTTTTTATAAATGTATTTTGATTAATCTTATTGTTAATTTGATTTAAAAAATTGGAAATGAAATATATTTTGTAATTATAAATGTATTTTTTTTAATTAATTTAGAAAATTATAATAATTAATTTTTAGTAGTAAATCTTTACGAAAAACTTATTTTTAATTTTTAATAATAAAATAATAAATATTTATTATTTAAGAAATTAATAATTTTTTATTAAAATTTTTTTATAAAATTTAAATAACGAAAAAAATATTTACATTTATTTAATTAAATTTAAAGAAAATACAATAATTAAATAAAAAATAGTTTTTCAGTTTAATTTCATAAATTATTTTTTAAATAGAAAAATGTATTTTATTTAAAATTATAAGAATAATTTTAATCTTTAATTTAATGATTTATTTTTATTTATTTATATAATAAAAAATCTATATAAAAAATTAGAAATAAAATTGAGCTTTTATGATTTGTTTTGTTGTTTTCTTGATAAAGGGATAATTTGTTGAAGAAGTGCATATATATTAATTTATTTTTATTAATTATTTGTCCATTTGCTGAAAAGATTCAGAAATTTTTTTTAATAAAAAAATATTTTTGTTATTTAATTAATTAAGAAATTATTAATTATTAGGACATAAATAAATTAAACAAAATTTCTCTTAATTCTGTTGGAAAAATATATTTTTATTTTAATTAATTTTTTATTGTTTATATATCGACTGATTAACCGTCATCTTCAGAACAACTGATTTTTAAAAAAAAGAATTTTACTTAGATACTGCCAGAAATGATTATGTAGCCAATGCGTCATCAATAAATCATTTCAAAACTCTCACTAAAGGGGTTGTCCATAAATGACGTCACATGATTTTAGCAGATTTCCAACCCCACTTCCTCTCGTCACATTTCGTCACAAAAAGCCTGACCCCGCTCGTCCGACTTTGTCACAGAATTCTTTCACTAAATACTTCAGCATTTTGAATTGATATCACTTTTCCCACAACCCCGCACGTCATAATCGTCACAAAATTCTACCCCGCTCCACCTCCTGCGTGACGTCGTTTATGGACGAACCCAAAATTGTCGAGAGTGCATTTTTAACATTAATTTTAGGAACTAAAGATCTTATATATAATGCTTCACATGTCACTCTCTCCCAATTCTTAAATTGAGTGCACAGAATTTGGATCAAAGGCCTTATTTTCATCCATGGCTCTTTCATCTACATAAAAGCGATGTCATGAAAGTCTTAATAAATTAACCAAATTTCTGTATGATAATTAGGACCACTTGTTTTTCGCGATCCACAAATGTCAAATTTTGCGATTTTTTGCGATAATGTCACTCCTTGAATACATACTTGGAGATACTAATTATTATAACTTAACAACTACGATTATTAATAATGAAGGTTTTACAACTGTTACATGTTAAATTTATTTCTTAAATGAAATATTTAACATGAAAAAATATAGATAATTATTTGTTTAAATAATATCTATTTTGAAAGGATATTTAGTAAAAAATAAATTTTAATAGATTTGTGATTCGTTGTTACAACAACATTTAAAAATTCTATTTATAAAGCAGTAGATGATACAATTAATTTAAAAATAATTTCCCATGCCCAAAATTTGAAGGCATCTTTAGTAATAAATCATCACTCTTAAACAGGCGGGGACCGATAACCAAGTACACCCGTGTTTTTATATAAATGCATTTCGATTATTTTATTATCCATATGATGAAAACATTTAGAAATGAAATATTTTTTATTATTTAAGTAATTTAAAGAACTTTTAATTATTTTGACTAAAAAATATTAACAAAAAGTTTTCTGTTAAAACTTTACGGAAAAATATTTTTTTAATTTTAATTATTTTTATATTAAAATAATAAATCTTTTTACTGTTTAAGAAAATAAAATTAAAAAAAATAATAAAATAAAAATATTAAATTTATTCTAAAAATTATTTAACTCTAAAAAACAATAATATAAATATTTACATGGATTTAATGATAAATTAAAATAAAATAAGAAGAAAAATATTTTTTCAGCTTAATAATTTCATTAATTAATTTTAAAATAAAAAAAATAATTTAAAATTTTTTTAAGCTATAAAATATAAGCTATTTATGGTAACATCGATATCTTCAACACAAATTCATTCATGTGCTAGTCAAAAGACTTATTGACCGCATCGTTAACATTCACATGAAAATCGGGGACGTACTTTTTAAATAATCTGTTAGATAGTAATAATTATGTTAATACGCATTTTGATTTTACTTATCCTTGCATTAAAAAATCAGAAAATTGAAGACATCTGCTAAATGGTTGGGCAATAAATTAGTCATTCCAACTATATTTTTTTCGGAATTAGTACACGTGTATATTCGTTTTTTATGTTTAAAAATTATATCTTAAGAAATATCATTGGATTATCCATATTTTTTCATTGTAAATTCTAAAATTAAATAAACTGTTTCTTAAATTATGTTATAATACACGAAAAATACTCTCTAGATATGATGCCGCAATTGAATTTCTATAACAATCTAGATTTACCGATCTTGAATAATGAGGAACTCATGAATTATCGGTATATGACTGAAGGGAATCCCTTCCAGGCGGCACGGAACATCTCTATGTCTCCTAACTCTGTTTTGTCGAGTCAGTTCAAACACCAGAATTACTCACACGGACACGCACATGGTCCTGGACACGCGGCACATGGATTACTCATGAACTCGCCTCTCCAACAGCAGCAAGCACGACAACCCGGTGCTGTTTTGTCCCAAATGACCGGTTTGAATTATTCTTCTTGTTTTTTTTCTATGTTCTTGTGTGTATATCTTTATATCTTTTGGTTAATGTTATTATTTGGTTACTGAAATTAATGATATTTTATTGTCATTGTTCTGGATTATTAATTTTTCGTGAGATCAATTGATCAAAATCGCCAATTATTTTATTATCGAAATCGACATACATCACTCTAAAGATTTATATCTTAAAATCTTTAATTAAAGTTTGAAGCACTGCCATTTTTATCCAATAAAATCTTAAATTAAATACATAAAAGATTTGTTCCCTTTTAAAAATAAAAATAACATTATAAAATTATGACATTATATTAGGGTTATGCATAAGTTCTGGACGTTTTTATTAAATATTCATAGACGAGTTACAATATAATGATTAAGATTTAATTATCAAAATACTCCCCATTTGAATCTATTACCTTTTGCCATTTTTCTGGCAAAAAAAATTAAAATTCCCCTATTATAAAACCCTTCATCATTGGAATGGAGGAACTCGTCTATGCAATTTCTGACCTCATCGCTATTTTTGAAGTGTCTGCCAGCCAGGGTATGTTGTAATGAATCGAAAAGGTAGTAATCCGATGGTGCAAGGTCTGATGAGTAAGCTTCGTGAGGGAGAACTTGCCAGCCCAATTGCAATATTGCTTCTTTCGTTGTTGAAGCAACATAAGGTCTTGCATTATCGTGGAGCAGTATGATCTTCTTACTGCCCTGGCAGGTTAATGGTTTTTTGCCTCGATTTCTTGTGCTAAGCGCAATAGTTGATCACTATATCGTTGTGCAGTGACTGTTTGACCAGGTTTCAATAGTTCATAATAGAGAGGTTCCAAAGAATCCCACCAGATGCATAAAAGGACTTTATGTCCATGAATATTTCGTTTCGGTGTTGACGATTTTTTGTGCTCTGGATTTTCAAAGTAAATCAACTTCTTATCTCCTGTCACGATTCTCCATAGGAATGATTTCTTTTTGTGGCGGGCAAGGAGCGATGTGCATGTTTTTAAGCACTGGTTTGTGTTGCGCTCGGATAATTGATGTGGGACCCATTTTCCAACCTTCTGGGTCTTTTTCCTAGCTTTCAATCTTCTTACCACTGTCGATTGATTGCATCCAAGCTTCTTAGCAAGAATTGTGGTCGATTGGGTGGCATCTTCGTTAAGAATTGTTTGCAGGTCTTCATCGGTGTTTTCTTTTGGGTGACCACTTCTTGCTTTATCCTGGACATCTTTCTTACCATTTCTGAACTTTATAAATCATTCACGACACGTTGATGCACCAATAGTTCCTTCGTCATATGATAGGTCAATCCATTGTTTTGCTTCGGCAGGGGATTTACATAAATCAAACATGAATAATAAGCAATGTCTGATGTGATTTTTATATTCAGCCATTTTAGACGAATCAATTAAAATATAATCAATTAAAATAAACGGTATTTTAATATAAATACAATTTTATGCGCCATCTATTTCAGCGTCGAGAACTTATGCATAACCCTAATAAATTATAAAATTATAATTGCTGATGGTGAAGAATATTAAAAAAGCTTTACCAAATTATTTTTTAACAATATTAAATCAGTGTTCACAAGACTCAGTATACACATTTTGCGTGATTATTTGCAAGCGGGTTGCAAAAAGTTGCAAAATTTGCAAAGTTTTGTAACTTTATTAAATAAAAATGAATAAAATCATATGTATAAAACGGGAAATAGAACATTAGAACAGGTTGTGAAGTGATTAAAAATTACACATTTGAAAATGATAAAGCCGATATATGCACATTTATTGATGATAGGCTAAGTAGGAACGATGTTGAAAAAAATAGCATTATTGAAAAAGGATTTACTTTCTCCATCTAAATATCTAATTTTGGGGAATTGTCCTGCAACTTCAATAGCTGTTGAAATAAGGTTTTCAATGCTGAAAAATCTCTTAGAAAGAGACAGAAATTTTAACGTAGAAAGTGTAATAAAATATTTCATGATTTATTACAACAAATCATCACTTTCTGGTAATACAAAAAAAATTGAGGAGTATTTGTCTAATTCGTCGAGTCATTTGGAATAAAATAAAAATTACCAAATCATCTTTTTCCTTTATGAAATTTACTTTGATATGAAAAATCTATATTTAACTGAGAAGTTTTTTTTCTGTTTATATTAAAGAACAAAAATAACAATTGCAGTATCTGACCAAATTTACCTTTTTCTAATAAAATGTTATACAAATCTTGATATTTTTTAAAATCAACAAAAAGTTGCAACTTTTTACAACTTTTTTTGCAAAATTTCCGATTGCCTTAGTGATTATAAAAAAAAGTTTATGTTTAGATACGTTGCAAACTAAAAGTACAAATGAAAGAAGACAGATGTATAATTTGTTTAGTTAGCATAAATTTTCAAATTGATGCCCATTTTCATCCAAACATTGCTGATAACGCGAAGCAATAAAATCGCAAACGTGCCGAATCATTTCAATATGAATTTCTTTGGATTCTCTATCAATTTCCACCTTTAATTGATCGACTGTTGCTGGTTTTGACCGACAAACCTTATCTTTGAAGAATCTACACCAAAAATCCATTTGCGTAAGGTCTGGTGAGTGCGGGGCCATCCGATGGCTCCTCTTCGCCCAATCCATCTGTTTGGCAGATTTTCATTGAGATAAGCTCTCACATCATGATGATGTGGAGAGGTGCTCTACCTTGTTGAAAATAATAGTCCTCTTAATCCTCAAACTGCTCACCAATACTTGACATGACATTTCCATGCAGCAAATTCAGTTATCACAGTGTTATCAAAAAATGGTCCAATTAAACCCCACTCTGACAATCCACACGACCCTGTAATTCTTGGTAAATTTAAATGATCTTCTTCTGTAACATGATGACTCTCTAGTGACTAGTAGCGACAGTTATGGCGATTGATCGCCCCGTTTAATTTAAATGTTGCTTCATGCCCCAAACAAATTTGGGCGAAAACTGCACGTCCTCTGGACATTTTGCAAAGTACCACTCACAAAACTCCACTCTCCGATCGTAATCAGCTTGATTGAGGGCGTTGATTAATCTTAGAATAATACTCTTACAATGTGCGCGTTTCAAAATGGAATAGATATTCAATTTTGAAATGGCCTACCTGACGCGCAGCATGCCGAACGGATTTTTTTGTAATTTCACGGTAAGTTTCCAATACTTCCTCTCTTGCTGTGGTTGTGGATGTTCGTGGTCTGCCAGAACGCTGTTTGTGGACATCTTGAATAGTCCAGTCTTTTTCAAACTTATCCCTGATGCTAGAAATGGTGAGTCTTGTAGGTGTATCTTTCTGAAACTTTCTTCTAAACCATCTTTGCACGTCCACTATGTTCTCACACTTATGGTAGCATTTTTAAATAAATTTACGTTTTTCAAAGCCTAGTCTAATATCTGACATTATTTTAAATGGGTTGTACTTAGAAAAAAAATAAATTAGTAAGAATTTATTATGTTATTGGTTTATATAATATAAATCAATAAAATCAAGAACGCCATTAAAAAATCTCATCTGGTTTGAAAAAGCATCAACGAAAAGTCTGCCTATCACAGGCCCCAATTTGAGTGAGAAAGCCGAGGAGCTCGTAAGAAGACTCGACAAAGCAACAGATGGTTGACTTAATCGCTGGAAAGTCACAAAAAATTATTTTCAAGAGAACACATGGAGAGGTTCAAAGCGCTGATGTTGGCAGTGCTTCCTCATGGTTTGTTCCGTGATTCCCTAACTGCTCTTGGAATACTTGGTCCAGAAGGAATTTACAATCCAGACGAAAATTATCTGTATTATCGAGCAACTCCTGAGGGGTCTTTGGTTAACCGTGAAAACGCTCTCAGTGGCAGATAGAAAGCGATGAATCGACTGACAGTCCTTGTGTGTGCCAACATGAGCGGCACGGACAAATGCAAGCTACTGGTTATTGGCAAGTCGAAGCAACCGTGCTGCATGAAAAACCTGACTGGGAAAGGCTTGTCTGTGGATTACGATGCCAACAGGACTGTTTAGATGACTGGTTAGATTTTCACAAATTGGGTTCGTGAGTGGGATTGCTGACTGTTGAAAGATGGATGACGTGTCCTTCTTCTAGTGGATAACGCACCATGCCATCCTGTCATTCTGGCACCTGAAGCCATAAAACTGCAGTTTCTTCCTCCCAACACCACAGCATTAATACAGCTGAAATGTGGAACACTTGTATAGGAAGCAGCTGCTAAGACGCCTGGTGGATGCTATGGATGCCAACATCATTTAACAAGGTTCCAGTGTAGATGTCGCCCGGATAATCACTCTATTGGAAACCATTCAAATGCTCTCCATGGTATGGAAGGACGTCAAGGAAATAAAGATTCGCAATTGTTTTTCCAAAGCAGGTACAAGTGCTTTCCCTCACTCCCTTTGCGCATGTCAGCATGTGTATTTTTTGTGTATTGTTCCTAACATTTCTAGGCCTTTCAAGAAATAGTGTCAACTGCGAGTCTGATGGAGAAGAACCGCAAGATATCTGCGACGAGTTCGTCGACATTGATGTTGATTTGCAGTGTTAGGAAAATGGTAATGATGACGAAACCAGCGCAGTTGAGGTCGTTGTGTCAAAGCTGCGGCAAGTGGACTTGGATGAAATAAAAGACAGCGAAAATGAAGAAGCTCCTCTTCCTAAGTCGAATGCGCTCTTGAAGGTCTGGTACGATACCGAACGTTTGCTTCTGCGTCATGGAAGATTCGAAGTTTCTGAAAACCTGCAAAACGTTATTCACATGTGTTAAAGAGGTGCGTGATTTATCTCTGACTCAAACGGACATTCGCAGTTTTATGCACTGAGCATTATAGTGCTCTTATTTCATTCTTGATGTACGCACTCTATTTGCAGCAACCTTTAATACGTGCTCTGGCGCTGACTTTGACTTCTAAACAGAACTTCGGATATCATGACCAGCCGGTTATAGTGGCCAAATCTGGCTGGACGGATGTGGTCAATATAAGCGGCATTCACTGTAATTAGGTTACATGTATATTATGGAGTCTTTTAAACTCTAATTCGATATTTTTGAAAAATAAATTTGTTAAAGTTTTTTAAGAAATTGATTATTGTAGATGTTTTGGAATCCATTTTCCATCATCAGCAATTATAATGTAATGTGTACGATAATAAAATGGTAATTAATGTGATATTTTATCAGTAAATATTAGATTTTTTTAGTATTTTATTGGATATTAATGGAAAAATTTTTCTATTTATTTTAATTCGTGGATTTATAAGGATTATAAATTCCTATAGCATTTCCTTCATGGCGGTCTTAATTTTTATTTTATACTCTCAGTATCCAAAGGTGACGGGCTTCAGCCTGGCGGTGGCGCAAGTCAACTACACCAGTCGTGTAGCAAACTCAGTGCAGATGTCTCCAACCGTGTTAACTCATCTGCGTATCAGTTGGCTGCGCCCCACATGAGCCAGCCCGGACTGTTTCAAGCTAACAAGCGACTTCAGCTACTCTCCCAACCTCCCAATAAGCGTCCACGATTATCGCATGATTTCACAAATATCGGAGCTGCAGCGGCCGCCGCAGCTGCTCACCAAACGACAAACTCTATGGGACAGACATCACACTTTCTTGCTCTCGGCGGTCACGGGGACAACGGTAAGAAGCTGTCAACGAGCCCGCATAAGCAACAGATCGGGCAGCAGACTCAGATTCATCACCATCCGACCCAACAACAACACTCGCTTTCGCACAATCAACAACAGCAACAAACCCAGCACAATATCGCCCTTTACAACAAAGGTTCTCTTATTTTATTTTTATTTTTATAAATAAATTTAATTATTTTTGATTATCATTAGTATTTAGAGTTACTTTTAATTTATAATTATGGCTTTTCATTTCTATATTAAATTACTTAAATATTTATTTCAAGTTTATACATTTGTATTTTGCATTTACTTATAAGTTTATTTCTCGTGTAATTTTTATTTAAAATTATTTGTTAATTATAAAAATTAATTGATAAAATTATTTGATCGAAAATATTTTATTTTTATTATTTATTAATTTCATTTACTACAATAAATTCTCTCTATAAAGTTCCCTCTTTATAAGTTGTAATTCTCTATAAGGAACAATATATTTTAATGCAGGGGTACTCAGACTTAAACCATTGGCGATCGACTATAAACATATTAGGTGGCAAGTGATCGACTGGTACAAATTTTGTTCCTGCTCCGTGCAAAAGCACTTTCTGGCCTTTGAAATGAGCTGCTGTAGACCCGTCTTGCCTTGCGAGGACTGGCGATAGTATAGTTCCGCCCCTGAATCATCAACTGTTTGAACACTCCCGGATTAGAATATAGTGATTGGATAAAAATAAAATACAAAATTTATAAAAGGTTATACGGATTTATTAATTGTAAAGATACAATTAGTGCTATTTTGATGCTGAAGAAAATAATACCCAGAATACTTTTTATAAATACATATTCCATCGACCTAAAAATTGATTGCGATCGACTTAAAAACTGGTCTCGATCGACCGTTTGAGCACCCCTGTTTTAATGTATATATACATAAATGTAATGAAATGGCATTCCCGGTAACTGGAAAGCTGATTAAACCAACATCGTTTGTGAGGGATAATTTGGAATGTTGTAAGTTTGTTGTTTGTGTGCTGTTTAGATTTGTGACTCTCCTACTCAGATGGGATTGATATGTTATTTCAGTGGTGGCCAAACTGGGTGTCGCGGCGAGCCTTCAAGGGTGTCGCGAAAATTTTTCAAAACTATCAAAAATACTCACTTTTTGGAAAAAATCTTTAGGTATTATAATACTGGATTATATAGTGAGTAGTACTCACTGAGTACTATTTCCAACCATTTTACAAGATTTATAGTTGGTTGTTAGTTTCGGTTTAACGACCTTTTTGAAAAATATTTTTTTTTCAAAACAATNCACTGAACGAAGAAATCAAAAACAACTTTTCTGCTGATTTTTAAAGAGATTTTTACGCGTAAGTAATTCCAACTATGCTTGAAAAGCTAAAAGTTATGTCTTTTTCATTTTCAATTCCAATGACCGAAAATTCTAGTTATGTAGAAAGGCTGAAAGGCATATGGGTGTCGCGAAATTTTTCCGTTTACAAAAATGTGTCGCGGTGCAAAAAAGGTTGGCCACCACTGTGTTATTTGATTGATTATTTGAATCTAATGAAATTAATTTAATGATATTAATTTTAAGTACTAATTAATTAAAGTTTAATAATTATGCATTTTAATAATATTTTCAGTAAATGATTTTAACTTATTAAATTTAATATATTTTAAAAATTAATGTTTATTTAAAAATTTCATAATATCTTTTTATCCAATAAAATTATGAAAAATTAAAATGTAATATTCAAAATTTCCCATTTATTGAATTTTTTTCATATTTGAATATGTAATCAAAAACTATATCAATCGAAGAAAGATGACCTCTAAAAATTGTTGTGAAGAATCTGTTTGTGTTGTAAATAAATGTTTGCATTCAAATTGTAATGTTGTTAATAATATTAATGGTAATACTTAACCATTCGTAAATATTCTAGTTATAGAGAGGTAGTTTTCTCGGTCTCATATAACTCCTTATAGAGAGATTTTACTGTAGTTAATATGTTCTTCGTTTTTCAAATTCTTTCAAACATTTAAAATGATAAGATTAGATATGTCCGTCTTACCTGTATTACAACGTGTAGGATTTGTGCAAATAATATATTAAAAAATTCAAAATCGGATCGACAGTTAGAAGTTGAAAAGTACAGCCACATCAAAAACCAGCATTTAGAAAAAAAGATAATTATTTCAAACAAGCATCTGATGAAAATCAATTAGTTAAAATTAAAATTTCGGTTTTAATGTTTTTAATATCATCTATAAACAAAACGTTTTTAACCGACTTGTCCATTCATCCCTGTTTTATCGGACAAGAAAATAATATATATCAAAAAGAAAATTATTTTTCTGTATAAACCATTTTTATGAATGTGAGGAATGTTTTGAATTGTTTGTCGATAATGTACATGTTGTATGTTGATTCGGATTGTGTCTCTCCTACCCAGATGGATGATTGGTATTTTCTTTGATTCCTACTAATTAAAAATAATTTAATTTAATTTTTAAGTAAAAAGATTTAAAATAATTTTCGAATGTAATATTTAATTTTTAATGTAATTTCAAATTTTAATATATTAATTTAATATGTTCTTTTTTAAAAATGTTTGGATTTAATTTTAACCAATTAGAATCTTTTGTAATTAATAATAAATATTTTTGAAAAAAAATTAGTATGAATTTAGAAATATATTGTTGTCATAACAATTCTGATTGTGATGTTAATAAATGTTTGAAAAATCATATTCATGTTGTTAATAATGAAAAAAGATTAATATAGACCAAAGAAAAATTTGAATTTTAATAATTCAACTTTAGTAGATCTAGGTTCCAGTAGATCTACTGAGACCATTCCATTGTCCTTAATACGAAGCGTATCGGAGGTACCATTAAGAAAGGAAAACAAGAAGAGTTGTTTGTGAGAATATTAGAGTACCGCCAATCATTCTCAATTAATTTTAGACTGTAACACACGAAATTTTTACAACAAATAACTCTTAAGAATTAAAGATTTATCTAACGAAATTAAGTTAAGTGCTAAGTAGTCTGTTCTTTCGTTTGTTATAACCAAATAATATTAAAATAATGATTGTTATGATATGATCAAATATATATTATTTTATGATTAATTATACAATATTAATGACAAAAGTAGGAACAGTATAAAAATATAAGACGTTTTACCAATTGATCAAAGGTGTCAAAAATGTTTATGGACTTATATGGAAAAGTTAATTCATTTAATTAAAATAACAACTTTCATGAGTTGCAGTACGTAATATTTTATTAATGCTTTCTTTTGTCCCCGTTTATTATGTGTCGGATAAAGTCTTGTGGGCATTAATTTCCGTATTTTATTGAATAGTTGGCTAATGTCTGATAATAGAAATTCATCCAAATCAGATTTTCTTATCGACGAGAAAAAGAAACATGAAGAGTGGATCTCAGTTTTTAAGAATCCTAGAACAACATCAATTTTATTATTCTAGTTTTAGATTATTACAACATTTATTTTTATTACAACTATCCTTCTTTTCACAACTCTCGATATTACTTTCACTGTTATTAATAAATCTAAATTGGTAAATTAATGATCATTCAAAATTCAGCTATTTATTATTAATTGTGTTATTATTTGTTACATTTATTAATAAAGATTATTAAATTTATATTGTCTAAAAAAATAGTTAAATATTTTAAGAATTTAGACATTTCTATTTAACTAAATTTTATTTTTTTAAAAATTTTAAGTCCAAATGTAATTAATAACCGTTTGATGTATAATACATTCATTAATCATCTGGTATAAGAGAGACACCATTCTAAAGGAATATACAATGTGCATTACAGAAAGCAATAGTAGAAAATATTCCTCAAAAGGATGATCAGGGTCAATAATTTTTATTGTCACAAAATTTCATGTCAATATTACTACCCTTGCTCAACCATTTTTGTTCCTGAATCCGCTCATAGAGATGAAGAGAAGTCTCCAATATAAAGGGTCTTACATATTACAAGAAAATTTATAATTATTTTAGGGACATAAACTTCAGAGATAATAAACAATTATCATTAATTACTATTGATTGATATTCTATTGTAAATTTTTTAAAATTATTTTGCTTTCTAAATAAAAAATCTCGAAAATTATGAATGTATAATAACTTATCTAAATGTTTTTATTTTTCTTCAATGAAATAAACGGTGATGTTTATTTGGTCGTTGATTTGTTTTTATTTGAACTTAAAATATGAACTGCATCAATTGTTTAAAAGAACTTTAAGGTTGATTGAAATGTCATTGGTAGGGGCGTTATGAACGAGATCAGATCAGTCAATACGCGATTGACGCCCGCAAAATGTCTGGTACAGACACGATCATTTGTGATCTGATTTACTGACACTGCTCTTATTGATTGTTTTATGCTGTATATCGATTATGTTTTGTCTTACTGTAACAGTATACTGTAAAAGTTTATTCAAATAATCGTACTTTCCATTAGTTTCTGTTAGCATTAAATCGAGTACTAAGATTTTGCGATTTAGAAATATCAGTTATAACAAGTAACCATACATAGAGAATATTTGGACAAGAAATGCAATGAATTATTTATTTCAGTAGTTCTAGTAATTATCAAAGGCGGTGGCATGTAGAAATTAGTGTAGGTTTAAGGTGTAAACAATTTACAACTAAATTAAAAAACATTAACGATTTTTATCAAATTGAAATGAACAAAAGGAGAACAACTTGAAAAATAAAATAAAAAAATCCAATGATATTTAATTACTATAGCCCAGAGATGGTGAACACACGGCCCAACTAACAGTGCTTCCTCACCCCTGCTATAGCATAGTTAAATAGAAAAATGTATTTTCCTTTATTCAAACTGGATTGCAAATACTACTAGATGTAGGGTAATAATAAAAAATTGTTGAAATTCCGGAAGGGATTACTAAATTTTGGTTATTATTAATTGTTCTATTTGGTAGTGCAGAAGCGTTTCTCGTTAAAAATTGGTTTGGCTTTATATTTTCAACTGAATTTGAAATTATTTTTTAATATTATTCATCAAGACAATTGTAATCAGAAAAAGTTTTTTAAAAACTTTGCATTTGTATAATTAGAAAAAAATTAGACAAAATGTTTATAGCCAAAAATGAGGTACAAAAATATTTTCTTATAATAGAAAATATTGGGTATATAAACATTACTTAGTCTTTTTAAAATTTTTTTTAGTGTTACTATTTGCATATACACATATGACAAAATGTGTGTTTGAACCATACTTCCGTGAACCATTTTTAATATTATTTTTATCTGTGAAAATGTCAAATTACATTCCGACAAAGTGCAAGGTAGTAGTATGAAAATGGGCATTCGGCATACATACCCCCCCCCCTGGCCGTAACCATGGCAACGGCATGGGTTACCGTGGTTACCATGGCAACGGTCGCGATCACCCTAGCAACGGTCGC
>MQRK01217941.1:872-13721 GCA_001938485.1 Girardia tigrina
TATTTATTTTTTTAATGTAATTTAATTTTAACCAATTAGATTCTTTATAATTTAATAATTTTTATTAACAGATTTTCATTTATTGAAAATAATTAGTTTGAACTCAGAAAAAATTGATCAAGAGCGATGTCAAACAGTGAGTGCGCTTGTGATATTAATAAATGTTGTAAACCTCATATTGATGTTGTTAATAACAATCTTTAATAAATCGACATGAGATTTTCAGATCAATGTCAGAGCTTTCTTCGCTTGAGTACTGTTCCATGTAATTTATTATGAAATAACAATTATATTGAAAATTGATTATCTAAGAGGAAATGAAAATGTCAAGAAGTCTTTTTAATAAGTTAAAATATTCAACAATTTATTGTTCTAACAATTTTCTTAAAAATGAACAAACAGTTTGAAGTGTTAAATGACTTGCATAATTAGATTTGTGTCGTGGTCTTGATTGCAAGATGTAACTACAATTTTGATAAAATAGCATTTAACCAATAAAAGTCTTTTGAGAACTCAGCTTGTTGAAACCATTTGAATAAAAATTTGGTGGAAGAAAATCTATAAATTCTTGGAAGACCATTTCTAAGACATCCTCAGAAATGATTTCTTTTCCTATTTAAAAGTGGTTCAAATTGAGGAAAGGAATGGTAGTCAATTAGAGTTATGTCTGGTGAGTGTGGGGGATGACGCACAAGTTCCAATTCAAGTTCCTTTAGTTTTGTCAAGGTCTTAAGTGCAGTGCGTCATTTGCATTGTCGTGGAGCAAGATCTGAGTTTACCTGCTTAGCAAACGCGGTTGTATTTATTTGAATTTCCACACCATATCTTCCTTTTGGTTGTAGTAAACATGTGTTGTGATCGACAAACCATGCTTCATGAAGTAATAATGAATTACTCCTACAGCAGAAAATTAAAGACTCATCATTATCTTCTTTTGATGAATGTTGTGCTCTGGATTGTGTTTTAAAGCTTCATTCGTATCAACACAGCTTGCTAAACGTTTGCAATTGACTTTTCATCACAGGTAACGATTTCATTCAAAAAGTGATCACATAAACTTTAATATAAACTAAGAATTTCAATAATTTTTTGAAATGAATTACTTTTAACCTATCATCTTATTAAAAAACTTAAACTAACCAAAAATATATACCTGATAATTTAATGTTTTTAAAACTTCCAAATAGAAAAGATATAGTTTCAAATGATTATAAAATTACCTTACAAAATTAAATCGACTAATAAGAAAATAAAAGTAATATTATTCAAAATTTATTTTAATAATTTCTTTTAAAAATAATCTTGAAGACTCGTATTATGAGTTAGTTTAATACATGATTTGGATGAATACACTTGGAATAATACACTCTTGTTTTTATCTTTTTTATTTTTTTCATTTAATGGAAAATAAATTGTAATATTATTGTAATACTTGAAATATACTAACATTATCAAACATTATTCCATTCTGAATCATCGAGAAATTTATCATTTCGTTACTCGTCATGTATTTAGGTTTTCTTTTAAGAGTTAAAAACAACTGTAAGAACATCGATGTTGTTTTGATTTGACTTTCAGAGACAATTCTAAAATGTATAATTATGTCACAAAACTGGAAATGAAAATATTGCAAAACAATAAAATAATTCTTATGGTTGAGGATTTCATATATAATTACGAATAAATACTTGTAAAAAAATAGTTCTCCTGATAATAAACAATTGATATACGGTTTATTGTTGTTATTATAATTGTAAAGAACACAAATTCGTCTAATAAAATATATTTGAATTAAATATTGATTGAGTACAATAACCAATTAAACTTTGAAATCTTCCCCTTTTATATTAAGGCAATATTATATAATATTATATTCCGGTGATCTCATGACATATGAAATCACCGGAATTTGAACTCTAGTGATGTCATGAGATTTGACATCATTGGAGTTCAATATTACTGAATGTGGTGAGGAATGACATCACCACAATAATTACTATTGCTATTGTTATCAGAAGACAGAATTACTCAAAAAATTATATTTCCAAATAAACTGACAGTCAAATACTTACGTAGTTCGATCAATAACTTCTAAGTTTCAATATACAATAAAAAATTCACAATCAACTAACAGCTTTTATTTTGTACAACATTTATTCCTAGTACGAAAAAAACATTCGTTTTGATTTAACACTTTGGTTTATTTTAGTTCGTGACATTTTCAAGGAAATGGACAAAATGGAGTACCGCAGTGTCATTAAATTTTACGATAATCTTTGATTAAAAGACAAAACCATGAGATACATGAAAAATGTTTATGGCAGTGATTCTTCATTAATGTCGACCATTTATTATTGACTGATGGAATTCAAGCAAAGGTTAAGGTTAGGTGATTAGTGAAAGATGCAGGTAGAGGAAGACCAAATGAAATCTCAGATAAGGAAAAAACTGAATTTGAAAACATCGATAAATGTGATCGTAGAATACAAGGATGTTATATGAAGAAATGATGTATAAATTTTTTTCGTGCTAGTAATAAATAAAGCATTTTTGATCAAGTGTTTACATAATCATTTATTGTCATCGAGAATGAGTAAGTGGGAAAGGATTGGAGAAAATTGATTGAGTAAAGAGCCTTCAAAAATAGGTTTCTAAATTCCAGTATACAGAAAACAATCTGATAAAAAGAATGGAAAAACATTTTTACGTAAGTACCCAATGAAATTTCTCTACAGTCTTTTCTTAATTCTTAGCATATTTGAAGAGCTAATTTATTTTTTGTCTGTTTTAAATCACTTTAATCATATTGAATGATGATAAAAATAGTATGCAAATTTCCAAAAAAAATTGACAATTTATAAGCAGTCCTTTTGCTTTATTAATTAAATTGGAAGTTTTTAATTCTAAGTTAGAATAAAAATAAGAAATAAATAACTATTTTAAAAATTTTTTATCTACTAAAAGCAATCCGTAAATTAAAGTATACCTTAGTAATTGCTCATTGTAACATAGTTTAGACAACAATATTGACACATTTCCCATATCTAAGAATGAATGTATTTAATCCAGTAAAATAATCTAAAACCTGTTTCCTGCTTTGTCATTTCTGCAAATGATGAACCATATTGTTGAATGACATTTCTCATTTCTTCCGTTCTGTGGAAACTCACAAATCCGTATCTATTAATGTCATATGAGATCATCATCAAAGTATTATTTAATTAACTTTCTCAAAGGAAAAATTATTTTCCATGACAAAATTTCTCTCAATTTTTTTGTGGTTTCATTTTCTTCAGTTTCATTTATCGTCGGTGAAATCATAAAGTCGAGGACATCAGAATTAACAAAAAGTGCAAATATTGCTGAATCAAAATAACAAGAATTAGCATTGCCTTGAATTCCTTTATGGAGGCCTTCAGATATCTTCTCTAAAACACCGAGTTGTAATATTTTGCAAGATTTACTTTTCTGCACATCCCCAGGAGGAACAGCTACAACAAAATAATTAAATATAAAAATCTATAGTAATTATAATTTAATATTTTTATGACATGGCAGTATAAAAAAGTATCGTTCCATACAAATAAAATCGTACCTATTTCTGTAAATCTTGTGTCTTGACAAACCCTCTGGATTGGAGCTAAAATTCCATGACCATCTTTACACTTAAATAAACGTTGACCATTAAAAGAACCATCACTTCCATCTGGTTTTTTGTCATCCTAGTAATATATATATATATACAAATAATATAATATATGAGTTATACAAGTTCGATTCCGAATAAATATTCATCGTTTTCATTAACTCCACTCCATCTGACTGTTCCATAAAGCTCAATAACGTCTGTTAAATAATATTTCACAGCAGAATTTATATCGATCTCCTCAAATATACGGTCTTCATTCGGAATAACTTTGAATTCATATTGCGTGTCTAATGAATGATCACAATTACAATATTGCCCACACTCAAAGTAAAGCAAATATTACATATATCAATATTATTCCATAAAACCGCAACCGCTCTGTTTTCACTGCAATTAAATAATGTCTGTCTCCAAAATTTCCCATTTGTTCCATTCTCGTGACTTTCATTCTGTATTTAAAACAATCATTCAAAGCGTAAAGCATTAATCCATCAAATAAACCAATTCCACTCCTCCTACAGGTATTCCATTCATCAATCCACACCATTTCAATTTTCCCTTTATTTTACTTTTCCCAGAGATATTTCCTCTTAATCTAACGTATACCCAATCATTTAGATTTATATTTTTATCTTTCCGATTTATAATATTCATATTCTCTTCACATTTGATATATTTATTCGGATTGATCATTCCATTATGGAATGTTTCAAGTTTCTGATCACACATATCTGTGGCAAATACAAAGGTCTCAAAAAATAAATGTAGCTAAATATACTCACATAATTTCACATTGCTCAATAATGTAATTAATCCATGTTTTGGTAAACAATCAAATTTAACATCATCGAATATAGTTCCATCCATTCCATATTCAAAATCATTTTCCTATTATCATAAAATTAATAATCTTCAAATCAATATTTATTTCACCATATCAACACCGACACATTCTTTATTATTGTTTATCATTCCTATCCATTTTACTTCTCCAATAGAGATTTCTGTTTTTTCGTCGTCTTCATTCAGATGTATTATCACTGGATCTCCAATAATAATATTATTTTCGTATTCATTATCCATTGATCTTGCATTGTATATCTTATTTCGGTCCACAATTTTACCTTTGATAAAATATAATTTCTCCGCTTCTTCGTCTAGAGCATAATTAAATATCATTTTCATTTTAAAAATGTGAGAAGTGGTTGCAACATATACAATATCAGAATTCCTTTTTAACTCAAAAATTATTTGTTATAAAACAATTTTCAAACAAATTTTTCAACTATTTCTTTAATTCATAATTTAATCCGCCAATCTTTAATTTCAAATAATTTCTAAATTATCTCAAATTGCAATCAAAATAATATTTAATTTTTAAAACATATGTATGAAAATTAATAATTTACGTATATTTAGTTTTTAATGGGAGTATTTATTTTTTTTTAATTTTTTGTTTATTTTAGCCTTTTATATTGTTTTTTCAAATAAAATATTATATTCTGTTTTTTAAATTTGCATTTTTTATAAAAAAAACATGTAATTTATTTTTAGTATTTTAAAACTTTTGAAAATACTTTATATTTAATATCCAATTGTTTAATGTTTAAAATATTTAATTTTTAATCTTATCCTCAATTGATTTTAAAATTTTTAATAAAATTCAAATAAAATTATTATTTTTTTAAAATACTGTTCTATCTGTTTTCTGTTTTAATCCATTCATTTTTTACTAAAATAATATTTTAAAAATAATACTAAATAATATTTCAAAATATCAAATAATATTCTAATATTTCAAAATAATATTTTATACAGAATATTTTCAAAGTCAAAGTTAAAATATTTAATTATCATTTAATTTTTAAAATTTTCAGTTTGATTTTAATTCAAAACAATTTTTTAAAACCATTTAAATTTTGACCAGCGAACTAAATTAATTAAAGAAACTAAAGAAACCCGTTTCTTTCAGCCACCGAGGTTTATAGACTCACAAATGGCCCAACAGAGTTATCCAAGGCTACAGTTAAAAGATATTTAAGTAGAGGAGGTTTTGGCGGACGTATTACGGCAAAAAAACCATTTATTAACAAAATTAATATAAAAAAGAGAGTGGCTTGGACCAAGGCATATTCAGCGTTAGACATTAGTACATGGAAGAAGATGATTTATTCAGATGAGACAATTATTGAAATGTTCAGTTCACGTCGGCAATATGTCCGAAGACCCAAAGATTCAAGGTTTTATAACCGCTACGTTTCCAAGACGGTTAAACATCCATTATCCATAATGGTATGGGGTACCATTAAAGGTGATGGTGCTAAAGTCCTTGTAAAGTGCCCTTAAAGAATGGAATCTTTGGGATATCAAGCTGTTTTAAAAGAAGACTTGTTAAAGATATACGATACTATATATGTATTCATTCAAGATGGTGCGACATGTCATACGTCGAAGTCTACATCAAAATACCTTGAAAAAGAAAAAGTATTTGTTATGTCAGATTGGCCCCCACAGTCGCCGGATTTGAATATTAAAGAATATCTGGTCTACCATTAAAAAAATGTTGGCAGACGTAATCCTCAATCAGCTAATGATTTATGGACTTATATACAGGAAGAATGGGAGAATATTTCAACCTCAGATATAGGACATTTGTATGATTCCCTTCCAAGACGATTGAAAGCCGTTCTTCTCGCCAAAGGTTCACAAACTAAATACTAGTATATACATTTATGTCGTAGTAAAAAATATCTATAGTTATTTTTAGTATTGTGTTCTTATTTCTTTAAGAAAAGCAGATAATCTGTAATTTTATAAACATTGAAAATTGTAACTTTATGTAATTCTCAGTGTTTATTGTTGCATAATTAAAACAAAATAATGAAATGAAAGGCCTAATGTTTAAAGAGAAAGATACCATTATTTTTAACATTTCTACCAAGTTTAATTACATTCGATAAGATTTTGAGTAAGTTATGGATAAAATAGTAAAAAAAAAATATCAAAGACTTATGAGCCGAACTGTATTAATGTATATCAAATAATTACTGACGATTTAAAAAGAAATTTAACATTTTTTTCAACAAAAATCAATTAAGATTCAAAATAAACATTCGTTGAATATATGCTTTGAATCTATCTCTTAACATGTTGGTCAATCCAAATGATTGACCATTCTTTTTTAAAGCCTAAAACCTCTTGGCATCTGCTTTCGACCTCGTTCAGATCATTGAAGTTACGGCCACGAAGAAAGTGTGCGATGGAAAAGAAAATTGATAGTACAAGGTCTGAACTATAAGGTTTGAAAGAAGTAAAATTGAGTAAATATTGATGGAATCAATCTTTTTTTAAGTGTGCCAGGTGGTATGTGGTTGTGCTTTGTCTTACTGTAGAAAAGCGATTGATCAAAGCGTGTTTTTTCTGCCAAGCGCTGCATACATCCGACTAAGTTAGGAGCAATAGATTGATATCAATAGTTTAAACATTTGAAAGTAACTCGAGATGAATTAGGAAACGAAAATACTTTCAATAAAGGAAGCTCTGAAAAGAACGAAAACAGATGCGTGTATCCTGACTAAAACGTACTGCTGGGGTAGTGATACTAGTGAATACGACGGATGGAGAAATTATCTCCAGTGGCTGTGCAATTGGAACACGAAGAGAAAGAGGAGTTGCGCTGATAATCAGAAAAGATGACAAAACCAAACTGAATTTTAAACCAATTAATGATCGACTTTTTATTTGCAGGTACATCAGGAAATCAGTTATACTAAAAAACACTCAAATTATACTAAAAGCACTATTAAAACACTCAAAGATACGAAGGAAATCAAAATCAAAGAAACAAAACGACGTATACACTGTGCAAATGAATCGGAACTTATAAACTATGGAATTGTGCAACTACAAGTGATAATTGAAAGGATAGAGAAAACGATTGATTTTTTGTAGGTAGATCCGGAATCATGTAGGTATCTAGATCCGGAAATGATAGCAGGGGTTGATTTCTTGAACAAATTTGGAATAAAAAACCACCTTAAACAGATTATGTATTATAAAGACGAGATAATCCCTCTGATGAGGATAGACTAAAAAGAATTAAAGAGCTGTAAGAAAATATTTATTTAAGTATACTAAGTATATTAGAAAAACCACTTAAGAAAATTTAGTTATCAAAGCCAGTTAAAAAACTTCCTTTTGTTAAAAACGGACACATTTTTCATAACATTTAATTTACAAACTAATGCTCTTAATATACTGATGAAACTTTTTGATTTTGGTAAACAATGTACTTAAAAATATAGAAATTTCTTGTCTAATTAAAGAAATTCAGGATTATTTATTTATTATTATTATTTTATTATATATTGTATTATATTTATTTATTTTATTATATTAATTACCGTGAAATATGTCTTCAGCTTGAAATAGAAATCCGGTTCCATTTGGACATTGAAACAACTCAAAATTATTAAAACGACCGTTAGATCCTTTTGAATCAGTACAATCCTAGTGAATAAACTATACTTTGTTTCTTAAAAATTCAATTAACCATTCTTGCTCCAATTGCTTCTTTACCATTAATCAATCCGAGCCATTTACATGTTCCACTGATTTCTTTACCTCCTTTATTATATTTAATTCTGCTTCCTATTTGTAACGTAGTATGTTTTTTAATGTTTTCCTTCCATTCGACACAGCAAATGCAATCTTTATTTACAAACTTTATATAACTCCAAAAATCAAATAATCCATTATTGTGTAACACAATATCTGCATGATTTGTTTCTAGAAAAAGGAAATCAACTATGATTTTGATATATTTTGTATATAATTTATCGCTATAATAATAATAATAATTATAATTTACCTTTACATATTATGTACTAGCGTTAAAGAAATCTAACAATTAATAAAAATTTTCCATTTAAGATTTTAGATTAATAACTTATTGAAAGCACTTAAAAGAATTTTGCAAAAATTAAATACAGTCTACTCCGGCTAATCAGAAAACCCAAATTCACTAAAAAATGTTCGGATTAGCCGAAAATTGAGCAATCTAAATTAAAAATGTAACTGACAAATCCAAACAGAGACGAAGAACCCACACTTATCCAAACGACCAATTTTCAGCCAGCAACAGTCACCCTGACTATTTATACGGTGGTGGAGCAAACGACTTATCCCGAAGATACACATTTGTCTTTTAGGATTGCAGATCCAAATGCGAGGGAAAAGTTCAAATGTCCCTTTCGCGGCTGTACCAAGTCCACCAATACAGCCAAAGGGATGCTCAATCATGGTACCACAATTCATGATTGGTCGTTTGCAACAGGGAAGCCTAAGAAATTTCGGAGACTGAAGCACTCCGTCCCCGTAGGAAGCTTATCGGGGGCAGCTAGCACTCTTTAGTATGGGTGGACCCTCTAAAGAGCCTAGTGGCTCAATACCATTCGAAAGAGATGGGAGGCCCATACCCGAAAACAGCGAATTACGTAACAGCGAATCTCGAAACAGCGAATTACAAAACAGCGAATTCTCAAAACAGCAATTCATCAAAACAGCGAATTCCGCAAAACACCGAATGACATTTTTCATTTTAAAATGAGATTTTTGTCATTTAAATTGGAGAAATATATTTTACTAAAAATATAATTTTTAATATACTTTATTAATAATATAATTTTAAGGTTGTTTTAATTTTCGATTTTTTCATAACATTATTTTTAAGTTTTACTTGTGAAAAAACCAAATAGAAATATTTGCAACTCAAAAAGGTTCTAAAGCCTGAAATTATGGAGGATTTTCTTACCGGGTAGATACAGTCACCTCAATTATAAAAATTTGGCGCTGTCGTACCAGCGGTTGCAAAGGAAGACTTTGGTCAGATATTGATAACTGTCATCCGATTGAAAAACAAGGGCATTCCCATCCACCAGCACCAGAAATCTGTATCGTAAAGTCTACTATTTGTAAGATAAGCAACGGGCAAAAACAGAAACGCGCAGTATTCCGATTATATATTCAGATGCGGCAGCTGAAATTTCTGGTAATACTTTAGCTTCCACTATATTTTCAGCTTTTAAATCAATTAACAACGTGTTGTATCGAGCACATCACGAGAAATTACCGGTTTTGCCTCAAAGTTTAAACGACATCCACATACCTGATCAATTGACACAATCTATTTCAGGCCAACTATTCCTATGGTTTATCAGTTAGGATAAATCAATTATATTACTTGGAACAATAAGTAATTTACAAATGTTATCCTGCAATAACCATTGGTTTATGGACGGTACATTTCGGGAAGCACTTCCCTTTTATAAATAAATATTTACAATCCATGTACTTCTCTAAAGTAAAGTACGTCCATTAATTTATTGTATTCTGATATATAAAAAGCTGAAACATACACATCAGTTTTTAGTAAAATTCGAGATTTATGTCTGGAGCATAATTTGATTCTTACACCAAAGTTAATCACATTGGATTTCGAGAAAGGTTTAATAGTTGCATTACAACAGGAGTTTCCGCAAAGTCGTCTACGCGGTTGTTATTTTCATTTCTAACAAGCGGTGTTTAGGAAAGTTCAGAGATTAGGTTTTAGTGTCGATTATGGTAATAATCAGGAGCTTAGAACGAAAATACGTATGCTTATATCTTTGGCGTTTTTTCCTGAACAAATTGTTCAACAAACTTTCGACAATCTGAGGAACGAGGAACCTGTAATTATTAGATATTTATTCCAGAACTTCCACAGCAATGGTTTCAAAATATTAAAAAAATAAATGTGGAATATGTATGGCATCAGACGGCGCACTAACAATGATGTTTAAGGGTGGCACAACCGTTTCAGTAATATAGTTGTTAACCATCACCCGAATATTTATGATTCAATATCATGCATAATAAAGGAACAAGGATTGACAGAAACATTGATAACTCAAATTAATGCTGGGCAAGTTATAAACAAAACAAATAAAAATTATAATTTAATAAGTCCACGTATTTCAAACTTGCAACTGCGTTTTGATAATGGTGAAATCTGTGTCATGTAGTTTATTCGAGGAATTTCATTCAGTTTAAGCACATTAATTGCATTTTGACAGTGTATTTAAAGTTGCAATTTCCTTAAAATAAAATTTTATATCTAATTGACTTTTTTCTATTTGGAAAGTTAATCGCTGTTATATGATTCGATGTTTTGTAATTCGCTGTTATGGGGATATGTCGTTCAAAATAGATGATTGAAAGAACAAGGTATCAATTGTCCCCGTTTTCATAAAGTCGTTCGAATTTCGGTTTAGCCAGCAAAAATTATACTAGAAAATGTAGAGGAATTTTTTCCTGTTCGATTTAGTCAGTGGTTCGGATTAGCCAGAGAAATTGTATTAAACAAAAATTTTAAAAAGAATTTTAATATAAGAATATTTGGAATCCGATTTTTACTATACATATATTTGTCCGAAAAGCAATGTGTAATAAATAACAAACTTCTTTGGATGTACAAGCTAATCTAGTTTACAAGCTTAAATGTAACAAGTGTGAATCATTATATATTGAAGAAATGCATAATCATTTCTGTAACAGAATAGCAGAACACACTCAAATGAGTAGGAACAGTTCTATTCTCGATCAGTTGTGATCGTGAAAAAATAGATTACGATAAAGAATTCAGTGTTTCGTAAAACTTTTGACAATAATTCTGAGCGGATGGTCACTGAGTCATTATTTATTAAGCAATTATAATCATGCTTAAATATGTTCATAAAGTGATTTGTCTAAACACGTAGTGTTTTTAAAAATATGGAAATTAATTATGGTGTAACAGTAGGAAAACCAATTTAAATTACTTGTAATTGTGTTTAAATATTCATTGTAAATGACAATGCATGTAAAGGCGAAACTAGTTTTAAAAAATAAAATTATTGATTAATGGACTTTTTGTTATTATATCTAAGTTCCAGTTAATCCTAATTCAAAACTATGCATAAAAATATACCAGATAATGTACAGTGCTTCCAAAACTTTTTGAATCGCAGACCCCTCGCATAATAATTATTCTTTCTGCGGACCCCATATCTATATATTTTTATTACAATTTTTCGTATTGATTAATAATTAGACGAAAATTAATAACAGTTCTATTAGAATTACATATCAATTCACAAAAAAACAATATTTTGAATAATTTTACATATTTATTACAAGATATCACATATTATGGAGATGGATGATGTTGCTTTTTGTTCACTAACTCGATAATATCCACTGATATTTCTGACAAAATTTATCATTAAATATGGTTCAACTTTCAAATGATTTTTGAGATAAACAAGTATTGAAAATCCTTGTTCACACATGTACGGTATATTAAATAAAATTAAGAAAAATTGGATTATACCTTGGTTTCAGAATTACGAATATATTTGCTTATACAGGGGTGGCCATAAGTCGCTTTACCATAAGTCGTCATCAACATCTGCAGTTAGTGCAAGTTTGCAATTGCATATACCACAAGTTTACTGAGTATACCCCTGTATTTGGAAATTAACGTCTTTTAGTTATTAAATCAAAAAGTACGATTGTAGAACATAATATATTTAGTATAACAATAAATTCATATTACAAAGTCGTTTTAATAATATGAATTTATTTTATTAAATTTAAATAAAATATTAACCAGAGGAATTTTTTTTAATTTATTAGTTCTTTTCGCGGACTCCTGAGTATCATGTCACGGAGCCCAAGGGGTCCGCGGGCCACAGTTTGGGAAACATTGATCTAAGTAACAATTTATTTCAATAAAATTCATTATATGTTTCGTTCTGGACAGAACATAAACATGTGGATTGTCCATTGAGAGTATTAAGAACATTAATTGAGTTTCCTTTACATTTATTATTATCACAATTTGAATTGTCACTACAACAATTCTCCGTAAAACTTGCGTAGCTCGTCATCGTTCTTGATTGTTAATCTTTAATAATATTCTTTAACGACTTATTATTCAAACAAATTTAAAATACAATTTAATCATTACAAAAATAATTTATACTTTAAATTATAATTTAATTGTTACAAAAATTATTTATAATTGAAATTTAAAATAATTTTTATTTATTTTAAGAAATTATTATTAAAATATTATTTATGAAATATTAGTTTAATTTTAAAGTGATTATTTAACTTTTAAT
>MQRK01217954.1:0-23282 GCA_001938485.1 Girardia tigrina
TTGTTATATAACATGAGTAATATATATATACTAAATTACAGAGATATATCTTAAATAATAGAAAAGATAGGGCTTTATTTAAAAAAGTGATAATTATATGACTCAGACTGTATGTAATAAAAAAGATTATTGATAAAACGAAGTCCGGATGAAAATCTTCTTTTAATAACAACACTCATTCATTTATAAATATATTTTAAGACAATATATTTCGTCATCTTCAGGTCACTAATTGATAATCAATTCACCTGTATATAAATACAAAAAGGATGATTATGTAATCGATTGCATAAAAAATGCTAATCAAAAATTCTCAATAAGCTGGTTGAGACTGCCGATTGAACATTGATTTTAGGGCAACGTGACCTTATTAACAATGCCTCACACGACACTCTCTCCCAATAACTGTCAAAATGCTTACACAGAATTTTGAAATTATCAAATTTAACATCACATTTACATTTTTTCCTATGTTCTGCAATATTACTTTCAAAAATCTTTCAAAAGTAATTTATCTACTGTTTCCTTTATTAATTTTTCTAGAAAGGATTTAGAATAACCATTCTTATTTAACAACGAACTTAGTTTATTAACACTTTCTACAGATTTAACAAAAAAAATAATAACAAAAGATTTAACAGATTTAATAAAAAAGATTGTTGGTTGTTTCTTGTAATTTAAATATCAACACTTAATTAATTTATTTCATGTTAGCTGTTTATAAAAATATTCATTAATTGAAATATAATTTTTAAATTGTAGAAATTTAAAATTATGATTAAATAATTTGTGAAAATAATATTTTTGCCACCGAATACGAAAACAAATTATTAATTATTTTATTAAAACAGAATAATAATAATAAATCCATACAAATTAAAACAATAAAAATCTATTTAACTTTTCTTAAAATATTTCAATTAAGATTTTTAAAGAACAAAATAATTAATATAAATAATTAAACAAATATAAAAAAAATATTTTTTTACTGTATAAAAAAACTAAAATTAAATTTATTTATTAATCTCAATTGTAAAAAAAGTTTGTTTTAATTTTGTTTTTTATTTATTATTATATTAATTCAATTTTTGTATTATTCAATGTTTACAAGATTAATATTTTCAAATTTAATTTGTTTGGCTAGACTAATTTCCTATTTTGATATTTGAAATTTTTACGAATTTTATTTTATTTTTTTATTTATAATCTAAAGAGATTTCGATTAAATTATTAATTCAATTTTTAATTTAATCATTTTATAAAGAATTATTTTTCTAACTCTTTTTTTAATTTAATGCACTACTTATTTCTAAATTTTAATAAGTAAGATATGCTACAAAAGACAATTTTTTCTACTTATAATATTTTTTAACATAAATATTGCAAAATAAAATATTTATAAATATTTATAAAATATAAAATATATAAAAAAATATTTATAAAATTTTTCTATTTATAATATTTTTTAACATAAATATTGCAACTGAAACAAATACAAAGGTTTTATTTATCTTTTATAAAACCATTCTAACGACTTCAATTTTTTATCATATTTTAAATATATAATTTTGTTTATGTGTATTTATAGATTTACTGACGCTTTAAGTCATACGATTTTACTTTTGATTTTTTCAATTTATAACTGATCCAAAAAACAGTCTAGATTTAAGTCAAGTGTTAAAAAATAAAACGCTTAGGATAGGAAATAAAATATATTCTTAAATTTGAATATTATATAATGTCTTACATTTCTTTTAACTATTAGCAGGATATTTTATTCCATAACAATATCAAACTAAGGATTTAGTATCAAAATAATACCTTTGAGTCTTCTTCGTTCTTCAGTACTCTTTCAGTTAAAAATATACATGTTAAAGTATTAGATTGATGCAAAATAAATGTCGTTTTTTAACCGTCAACTTTTAATGAACATAACTTTCTTTAGAATTAACTTTTTTAGTCAAAATAAAAACCACTACACTGAACACACTGTTGCCAACGGGTAACAAGTTTTTTTATTCCAGTTTCATAAAATTCTGGAATTCTGGAGGTGATGAACTCATCCAAGGCTCTTTCAGCATCTCCTTGGTTTCTGAAGCATTTTTCGCGAAGGAACTGGCTGAAATGTTTGAAAAGGTGATAGTATGTAAAAGAAAGGTATGTTTAGTACGCTGGGTGAGGCGAAGTTTCATACCCAGTTCGTTTAACTTCAGCATGGTCTTTCTTGCAACATGCGGACGAGCGTTGTCATGCAGAAGAATTAACCCCTTTCTATTGAGTAATGCCGGCAGTTTTTTAGTAGTTCTTGGTGAATTTTGTCAATTTGCTGAAAATACTTTTCTGCTGTAATTTTGTCGCCTTGTTTTAGGAAGCTGTAATGGATTACACCGTGTGCGGACCACCAAACAGTTACCATGACTTTTTTGGTGTAATTTTGGCTTCGGGAAATCCAACCACTGAGCTGAACGTCGCCGGTTGTCGTGTAGGATCCATTTTTCATCGCATGTTACAATTCGATCCAGAAACGGGTCGCTTTGATTACGTAAAAGCAGAGAAGAACACTCGTTAAAACGACGATTTTTTTTGATTTTCGTTTATTTCTTTCGGCACATATTTGTCCAGTTTTTTCACTTTCCCGATTTTATTCAGATGGCGAACAACTGCTGATTGGTGAAAGTTGAATTCTTGAGCGACTTCTTGTGAATTTTTATACGGGTAGGCATTGATTAACTTCTTCAAATGGTCGTCATCAACTTGTGATGGTCGAATAACGTGTTCTTCATCTTCAAGGCTCTCGTTGCCACTACGAAACTTAGAAAACCAACGTTGTACTGTTCGTAAATTAGTGGTATGTTGTCCAAATACATTGTTAATATTCCGAGCCGTTTCTATCTCTTTCGACCTAGTTTAATATCGTAGAATATTAAATTGTTCCCATTTCCTTCTTTTCTAACATTTCAAAATTAAATAAATACACCTTGAATTAACAACAAAAATGTCATACTTGGTATCAAAATATAGAGTAAAGTTTAAGTTTTAAAGTAAATTTAAATATGAATTTATTTATTAAAGATTTTCTAAATAATTCAAAGAATAAATATTTAATAAATTAAAAACGACATTTCTTTTGCATCAACCTGATACGAAATAAATCTTTTATATATTAAGAATTATTTAATTGAAATAAAAAGTTCAACATTATGATTAAAAAATGGTAAAAAATATAATTGGGTACAGGTCAGAAACCCCTAGTCAAACATCATCGGACAAAAACCCCCGTGGAAAACTTCCCCCTAAAATCAATCCTTCCTTGCAAAAAAATAATAAAGATCGAACAATAGAGATCGAAGTTATTATTTCCGGTTTTGTTTTGGGGTTTAAGATTATGGTTAGGGTTTGGGCTTCGCTTAGGATATTAGTTAATGTTAGAGTTAGAGTTAAGGTTAGAGTTGGGGTTATGGTTAGGGTGAAAGATAGAGTTAGGGTTATGGTCAAAGTTAATGTTTTTGTTAGGATTAGGTTAAGCAAATATACTGCACTCAAATGTTAACCGGTCATCCGCTAGAAAATCCGAAAAAGAAGTACACAGATTTAAATTCTTTGTTTTGAGAGGTCAGCGGTTTGTTTGTCCTATACCTAAAATAATTAACCACAAATTACGAAAACAAATAATAATAGAATAATAATAACTCCAAACAAAATAAAAACAATAAACAACTATTTCCCTTTTTCTAAAAATATTTCATCTAGAACTTTTAAGTAACAAAATAATTAATATATATTTTAAAAATATATATGAAAAAAATATTTTTTACTATAAAATAACTGAAATTACATTTATTTATTAATCTCAATTTGTAAAAAACACGTTTTTTTATAATTTTGTTGTTTATTTTTCATTTTATTTTTTTTGAAATAGATAACACAATAAATTAACATATATAAGCCGTAAAAAGCTAAAAATCAGTGATCTGAAAAGGAGTATAATTTGTTTTATATTTCCATATAAAGAACATTTAGTTTAATATTGAAGAAATCTTTTTGTTTATATAATGGTCAAATAATGGCGGAATTAAAAAAATGATTAATTTAAAAATTGAAAAAATTGTTTAAGTGAACATATTTAAATACATTATAGTTTTACACTTTCTTTGAAAATATAAATTGTATTCAAAATTCAAATGGAGTTCTTTGGTTTGATTGTTTTAATGAAGTACAATCACGAATTGTAAAACAATTTATCGAGGGGTCATTTATTAAATGAATTGAAAAAGAATGACGATAATCGGAGATCTGATTCATTATTGATCAGTTAATTATTTGAGATCATTAAATATTTAATGTGGGACTTTTTTCAGAAAAAAATGTCGGCTGAAAAAAAATATTTTATAATTTCAAAAGAATTATTTGAAATTCAAGTGGACGAAAAATTGGTGATTGATATTCGAATTAATTAAAAAGTTATTTGAATACAACGTTATTCTAAACGTTAAATCTTTAGTGAGTTCCATATTCTGCAAATTAAATGTTTTCCATATGAAATTATGAGAAGTTCATCCTAGTTTAGTAATTTGGAGGTCAAATCAGTTTATGGAGTCATTATGAATAAATATTTGATCAATGAGAATTTATTTGATCATGAGTAGTGTGTTTTCATCTCATTTTATTTTTCTTAATTAGAACATAATTTACTTTTTTTATATTATTTTGCTTGAAGTCCCAAGTGTACCCTTATTTCAGTTGGAATAACTTCATGTATAGAATAATAATTTTTCTAAACGCATGATGTTCTAGCAGTCCCGGAGTTGCCCCGGAGAACTGCCGTAATGATTGTAATGCTGGGCCGATTTTTCATTTATTTGATGATATTTGTAACAATTCGAAGATATCATAACCAGTGATTTAATTGTAACATTCAAATTATCAGATTTATTTTAAGTTACGAAGACCTTCGTTTCCTCCAAAATTTTATTCTTCACAATGCGATCAAATCTTTTCTTCAGTTCAGACGCGTAGCCAGGGGGGGTGATTGGGTGGATTTCCACCTCCCTGATAAAATGCCCTAAAAATTGTTTAAAAAATTATTACGAAAAACAAAACTTAGAGGAACGGGACCTCTCGTTTTCCCCCCAATTAAAATCCAATTGGGCGTTCCCATTTTAATCCACGTTTTCGGCCCTACTGGCGAGGCTGAAAACAAAGATTAATATAGAAACCCTTGATTGGATTTTAGTCGGGGAGAAAAAAGGAGGTCCGAGGAACGTTTAAGGAGCTTAAGGATCGTTTAAGTTTAGAGGGTTAAAATCGAGAGACACCCCCACCCCTGAAAAAATTAAAACAAAAAATAAGATGAAACAACTCAAAACCGATGACAGAAATACGACAGGAGAGGAAAGACTCAATGGATTAATATTTTTGAGCATTCATCGTGACATAGAAGTATCGTTTGAAGATTTTATTCACGAGTTCCGCAAAGGAAAGCGTCGGCTGGACATGTAATTATAAAGAAATAAAAATAAATAAATATTATTTCATTCTTGTTATTTTTGCCACCAAGTTTATATTTAAGATTGCTAGATCTTTCAGAAATTTTTTTCAACCCCCCCTCAGCAATCCTGGCTACGCCGCTGCTTCAGTACAATGATTTTCAAGAATGAATATCATATCGCATTAATCAAACAAAACAGTGACAAAATTTGTAAATGTCCCGCTAAAATTTTTTTCAATCAGTAAATTTAAAAATAACTTGTACAAATTTCAAAATCAATAAATTCGATTTTATCATTTTACAAAAGTTATCGTATCTTTTACATCAGAAAATTCCATTCTCAAAAACTCGACAATTGTTTTCTCAATAAATTCACTAAAATTCGATAATCCAGGACCACTCGCGAGAAGTGAAAATCCGCGAAGTAGGGGCGCTATATTTATTTATCGTATATTTATTTTAATTATATATTTTTATACATTACAATCACAATAAAAAATCACAGAAAAAAACAGAACGAATACAAAACTTAACTTCTCCTTGTGCGACGAAATAAAAATTGTTATGGGCAGTTGTTTGTATTGCTTCTTTGCCTGAATTAGCAGTGTTTTGTAGTCTGACATGTAGCTGTCAATATAATTTTTCAAATTGTAATGAACGAATCATATTCGTATCCCAATCTTCTGTAAGTTACTGAAGTTCTTGAGCCTTTCTCTGCAAGGTTGTAATACGTTCAAGCGTTAGGCCAACCACCTCCTCTTCCGCACCCCTTTGTTATTCTTCCTTCTTCTCTTCCCTTGCAGATTTGGTAAGCTCCTCCAGTTCTTCGTCCGTCAATGGTTGATTGTACATGTCAAGCAGATCATTAACATCTTTGGTAGTCATATCACTAAAACACTCTCCATCCAGTATATTTGCCAAGCTCACAGCTTTATCGATTGCAGATTATTTAATTTCATCGGGAGATAATCCTTTATAATCGTGCACCACTTCTGGCCACAACTTTTTCCAGCTCGCATTCAAAGTCTCGATTTTCAAATCATTTATGGCATTCTGAATATTTTTCAGACATGATGCAATGGTATAGTCACGCGAGCATACTTTTAAAGAGAATTCTTCATGCATGTCCATTTCTTCAATAAGACTTTGCAAATAATATCTCGTGTAAAGCGCCTTAAAAGCACGAATAACGCCTTGATCCATCGGTTGAATTAATGAAGTGGTGTTTGGCGGCAAGAATTCAACCCGGACCACATCATACGTTATGTTGGCAGCATGACCTCCATCAACAGAAGCAATTTAAAATTGAAACCTTTCTATGCCAGATAAACTCTAACTTCGGGAGAAAAGCACTGATGAAACCTGTCCTTTGTGTGAGTTTTTCTGATCCACGCCTTAGGATTATACACTTGCAACACATTCTTATTTTTGTTCATTAAGGCACTAGGATTTTGAGACTTATAAATAAGCCATGGTTTTATCATAAATCCTGCAGCATTTTTACACATGATCAAAGTTACTCGATCTTTTTGAGCCTTATGACCACGAACTCGAGCTTCATCCTTTATTATAAAAGTGCGAGATAGCATTCTCTTTCAAAAAAGCCTGTTTCATCCATATTAAAAACATGTTCTGGAAGATAGTTTCCTTCTTTTATTATCTTCTTGAACGTGTTGTTCACGTAATCCTCGGCTTCGGCATTATTCGCAGAACCAGCCTCTCCTCGTAGACAAACGCTTTTAAGTCCATAGCGATTCCGAAATTTATCAAACCAGACCTTGCTGGCAGTAAACGATTTGGTGAGAGAACCAGTCTATGTCAATGGTTGTGTTTCATCGTCGCTTTGGTCCTTCATTTATTCTGCTAAGCCATCGTAAAGTTGTTTAGCCTTAGTCCTTATGGTGTTCGTATCCAAGGGAATATTTTTCTTACGACAATCCTGAATCCACAAGGCTAATGCAGCTTCTATTTTTACGATCATCTTATTACGAGGAGTAAGCACCCTTTTCGCTGTCGTATTGAAAGTAATTGTTGCTGTAGATCTGATATTAGGCTCTTCCTTCTTAAAATAACGAACCTTTGATTCGTTAATCCCGTAACGGCGACCAACTTCAGCATACGATTTCCCTTTTTTCAGCAAATCGAGAAGTTCGATTTTCTCTTTTATCGTAAGCATTTTTCGCTTACACTTAGGCTCGCTATCAGAAATAGTAGAAGTAGCGACATTTTTGGGTGGCTTCAAAGAGGTTGAAGTAAATATACTAGTAAATATGCATATTAATTTTATTAATCGAATTATAAAATTTTAATTGATTAATTTTTTTTATTATTTATTATACATTTTTGAAAAAACAAGTATTTTTAGAAAATCCGCAAAACAGCGAGGCCGCGAAGTAGCTAGGGATTACTGTATATACATGGACAAAATGTATTAGTATAAAAATTTTTTTCAGAACTAGTTTTAGTGCATTCCGGCACGTCTGATTGATAAAGGAATTGAGCGGGGAGCACTGGGCCATCGGATTCCATGCCAGCACTGAGAGAGGCCGATTATTGTGATCGATCATCCTTCTCGATAGTCAGGACTGATCAGGCGCTTAAGCAAATATCGAGAACGAACATTGAGTTATAACACGAGTAATCCATCATACATAAAAAGGGGTCCCTATCTCCGCTGTACATAACGGTACCATCTCAGGGAACACACTAGAGTGGGGTCATTGATCCTCAGGAAAGTATCTCTGTCATAACGGATAGTTCCCACAACAACGAACACACTGATGTGGGGTCGGTGAACCTTATACAACACACTCAGTGATCTCTCTGTCAATATGAATCCGCAATGCCATCAACAAGACACTACCGCAAACCATGATCAGCCCCAAAGACAGAGTCAGAGTAACAATTATCAAAGATTGGCCCCTCTTGCAGCGTCCCCATCGTGGCTGTCGAGTCGTGGATCTCGATATCAAATGTGTGGACCTTTCGTCTCTCCAGTGGGTCCTCAAATGCCGCCCAATGCTTCTGACTCCATCGGATGTTGGACTGAACACAGGCATTCGTGATCGACTTGATTCTATATCCTAAACCTAAACCATTAAGGATAATTTCATTGTTGGACATCCATGCACCAAGAGCACCAACAATGAAAGTATATATATATATAGTTTTTTTCCGTATCTCATGTCAATAATTATTTCATCAAAAAGCTGCCAAACCCTATGAAACAGCACATCTTCATTTTATATATATTAAAATAACTGTATGGTGGGTCTGTAAAAGTGTTATAGATTACTGAGTCTTGTAATCTGTGGAATATTAGTGTTGTGAACTCATTGCATTAATGATTTCCTATAAAATTATTTTTATAATTATCAATAAAAAACCCCAATATGTTAAATTTTCTTGACCTTTCTTTACACTTATTTTCTTATTCTTGAAGAAATATTGAAAAAATATCAAATAAAGTTATTAATTTTTTTTCAAAAAACTTACAAACTTAAAAACATAAATTATCTGATGGTGATGGTAAAACCACCCAATTTTATTATCATAAAATAAATTTTGTTTGATTAATAAACAAATTAATTACCAATTTGCACCAACAATTTAAAATATTCGTTACAGAAAATAAAAAAAACAGAAACAAAGAAAATATTAAATAATATTTAATAATCAAAGAAATTACACTTTTATTAGTAACTAAAAATCTTTAGAAAAGAAAATGATTAAAATTAAAACGGCAAGGATTTTAGGTAAAGACAGAAGAGACTTTGATCAATTACTTAAATAAACTTTTCCTTTCCTTTAGTCAAACAAAAGAATCCAATTACTGTATGAAACAATTACTCACAACCGATTAATACTTTACAATTTAAGCTAAAATAATTTCTAGTTTCTTTCTACTATTATTTTATAGAAGATTTCTTTATTTGAAATAATACAAATAATTATAAAAATAACTAGTATAAAATTTATTATTATTATTGTTCAATTGAAAAGTTCGTTCATCAACAAATTATGAATGTCAAATCAGCTTTGTTTGATATGTAGGAGAAAACTATTGTTCGGACTGGGGGAAATTCCGTTGTTTTACTGAACGTGAAGTGGGCGCAATTTGAATATCGCGAAGTGTTTGTCGAAGTTGATCTAAATACAGATTTATTTTGTTTTCTACTGTTGTTCATTCCTTAACAATGTTACTGGTGAAACAAGAATAACATTTTTTTAATTGAAAAAAACAAATCAACGTCTTGAATAGTGCTCATTAATGTGTTATAATTTATGATTTTATTGGGTTGAGGAATAAGTTCCCGCCATTTTTTGAAAAATTAAAATTTTATTTTTTAACAAAAAAGTTACTACAAATTAATCACAAATATAATCTCCGCCATTGTTCACGACTTCTTCCCAACGTTCAACGAGTTTTTCAATACCTCTTTGGTAGAAATCTCCCGGTCTTGACTCGAAGATTTCAGCCAACCAAACTTCAAAAATATTCAAAAAACGGCGGGAACTTACTTCTCAACCTAATATATCGATTGAGAATGAGATTCGTTATTGATTTAATATTTAAGTCTCTTAAATTTCAAATTATTTCTTTTTGATTCACGAAATTTTCTTACAGTAATTAAATGTTTCGTAAACAAAAAAAACGTCGAATTCAATTGATATTATTTCCAATTATTTGAAATTTTAGTTATTTTGGTTGTTGGGTGATTGTAGAGATAAAATTATGGATGTGTATTTAGATAATAAAAATATTCAGAAAAATCATAAAAAGCATTTCACATTCTCTCCACCGATTATTTGAAGTATAATCATTTGAAAAATTCACAAATATTTATTAAACTTTAAATCACGTTAAAAACAGAAGTATTAAATCGCCATTTATTCAGGTGACCCAACAAATGCACTAAAAGGGAATTGCAAAATTTTTTAATTACTTAATTGTTAAAAGAATTCACACATTTGACAGAACATTTATTACATTCACATTTCTTATCATCTTTATGATGATCAATAGTATTGCTTTCACTTAGATCCATCACTCAATTTTCAATATCTCTCATTATAATGTGTTTTTTTTTAAACATCCTATCATTGTGAAGCAGAATTCACAAAGCGTTGGATTGTTCACCCACTAATAGGGAACGTGAGCTGGGTTTAGACCGTCGTGAGACAGTACGAGAGGAACCACAGATTCGGATCACTAGTAAATGTGCTTGATCGAAAGGTCAGCGATTTATACTTTTGAAAAATATTTTATTAAAAAATATTTAATTTAAATTTTATTGGCTTAAGTAAAATATTTCTTTTGTCATTTTTAAACAATAATTCGATTTTAATTATTTAAAAATTTACAAAAATAAAATCATTAAAATTATTTAAAAGTTGCAATAATTAAAATTTAAAATTTAAATATTAAATCTAAATTAAAATAAATTAGTTTCAGATTATAAGAATTAAAATATTGATCATCCATCTGATTAGGAGAGGCACAATCCAAAATCAACGCACAACATTTAAACATGTAAACACTACAAAAAACAATTATACACCCCATATTTCTCACATTAATATAAAATATAATATCTATAAATTTTAATATTCAAAAATATCAATAAATTTTTGAATAAATCTATTAAGTTTATAATTCAAAAATATAATTCAAAATTATTTTTAGCAATAACTAGATAATAATAAAAAAATTGAAAAGCATTTATAAATTTTATAATTCAAAATTATTTTTACCAAATTGAATTATAAAATTTATTTAATTTAATTCAAAAATACTTTTAACACTAAGTAAATAATAATAATAATAATTTTGAAAAAATCTATTAATTTTATAATTCAAAAATATCTATAAATTTTATAATTTCTGTCGTGAACAAGACTTGAAAGAGCAAACTATAAGTCGTATATTTAGTGGAATTTCTACTCAAACAGCCAGCAAATCTAAGTACGTACAATTATTCAAACTTCTTCCTGCAATTATTCCTACTTATAATGGACGGGATTTTAAGGAGTATTTGCATGCAGTAGCTCTTAATATTGACATTTAGATTGTCTCTTTTAGATAATTGTTTAATTGATAATAAATTTGTGTTTTTTAATCTTTTGTTCAGTATATTGAATTAATATTGACATTATTAACGATATTAACAACCGAAGTCGTATTACAAGATTTATTACGACAAAAATGGTCTGTAATCAGAGTCTGGGGCATGACTTGTTTCTTCAATTGATTTTTCAAAACGTTGCCAAAATCTGCAATGATTAAAACAATTTTATTTTTAATTAATTGTTAAATAACAATTAATTTATTATACAATTAGTAATATAAATTTTTAAATTCGACAATAATTGACTTCAATTGTCTAGGGAGAGATGTCATGCTTCAAACACCAACCAGTCTCAAACATACTATAAAACTCATTCAATAATCACTCAACATCATTCAAACATCATTCTAATATTCCTCACAGACATTAAGATTGATATTGACATTAATTATTTCTAATATATTTTAAATAAATCATTACAATAAAATCCAATACTTATAATTTGACAATGACTCAAAATATCTTTAGCAAGAAGTAAATAATAATATAAAATTTTCAAAAAAATCTATTAATTTTATAATTCCAAAATATCTTAAATATTAAGTAATTCAAAAAAGTTTTGCAATTCCCTTTTAACGCATTTGTCGTACGCATAAGTCTCCTTTAGTGGTCCGCATATGTCTATGTACACTTTCTCAAATGGTTCATTTGATATTCATTTTCTTTTTGATATTTGAATATCTACTATGTGTCCAGCACGTTGATTCTTCGAGTCTTTATCTTCATCATTTTAGCATCTTCATGAGCCATCAAGCATTGTGTACATGTATCACATGTATTCGAGACAACATATCCGCGTTGGAATGATCTGTTCCTTTTCTGTATTCTAAGTGTATGTCCAGGCTTGATAAATAATTTATCCAATTCTAAAATTGCGCCGTTATCGGATTTTTTTGTTTTAACCATAAACGCAATTGCCTTATGATCCGTTCTCAAAGTGAATCGCTTCCCGTATAAATAATGATTAAAATGTTGACAGAAGTAATACATTGGCAACAGCTCTTTCCTAGTAATGCATTATCATTTTTTATGATTATTCATGGAGTGTGAACCATATGCAATAACTCTCTCACGTCCGTCCTTGTCTCTTTGGGATAATACTGCTCCAATCGTGTCGAAACTGGCATTAGTGTCTAATATAAATTCTTTCTGGAAATCCTAAAATCAGTGGTGTTGTTAAAGCCTCTTTCATGTCTGTAAATGCTTCATCACATGCGTCTGTCCATAACAATTTCTTCTTGTTCAATCCACACAGTTGTTCCAATGTCTTGGCCTTTGTTGCATAGTCCTTAATAAATCGTCTGTAATAATTGCAAATTCCAAGGAAACTTCTTAGATTCTTTACACATTTCGGTTTTTCAAATGTCCTTATGGCTTTTTTTAGATGGGTCCGTCTGTATACCTTTATCATTAATTACATGTACCAAAAATTTAACTTCCGTTTTTAAGATATGGCACTTTTCCGGATTAATTCTTAAACCTGCTTTCCCGATTTGGTCCAATACTTTATCCAAAGTTTCGTAATGTTGTTCCAACGATTTTGAAAATATAAGAATGTCATCTAAATATACCACTGTCTGTTCTATGCCTCCGAGCACCTTTGTCATGAGTTCCTGAAACGTTCCCGGTGCCGCATCTATACCAAACGGCATTCTATTGAAACAAAATTGTCCTAGCTTTGTGGAAAATGTTGTTTTTAGCTTTGAATCTTCCTCTAGTTCGACCTGATAGTATTCATTGCCTAAATTGATTGATGTGAAATATCTGGTTCCATACAATATGTCCATCATTTCTATCATATTTGGCATAGGAAATGCATGTCTCTCCGTGACTAGGTTTAGCTGTCTAAAATCCAAGCAAATTCTAACATCATTCTTTTCTTTCTTCCATACACAAATCATCGGTGTATTCCATGGTGAATTACATTTCTTAATAATGTTGTTTTCCCACAAATTCTTAATAGTCTCATCGATCCTTTCTTCCAGATTAAGTGGTTGCCTAAGTGGTCCAAGGTTAATTGGAGGTTCTTTCGTGTCTATTCTATGTTTAATCATTGTCGTACATCCGATATCCAATTTATCCGCCATAAAAAGTGCTTGATGTTTTTTAAGAATATCCACAATCTGCAATTTTCATAATTTCCATGGCTCTTTTGAATCTTTCCTCGTTTGTAACCTTACGTCCAAATTTGGCTTCTAAGTTACATACTTGATAAAATTGTTCGTTCACACCATTTTTTTTCGTTTTCCAATGTAACTCGATTCCAAACGCATTCTGCAATTCTATTCCTCCTATTATGTCTGGTTTTACGTCATTTACTACAATGATCGTTATAATTTTACGTTTTTCTTTAATTTCTACGTCCACTGAAATTTTACCCATGCAATGTAGTTGACTACTGTACGCATAGTTTAATTTAATATCTGCCTTTTCTAATTTTACGTTCGTTAGTTTCTCAAAAATCTTTCTGTGGATTATATTTACTCTTGTACCTGTGTCTAATAAACAATCCTCCACGTTACCTTGTATCATTAACTTTATATTCGGCCGGCCTTGCATTCTATCATACGATATACTTTCTGCTTTCCATTCATCTATTGACAAAATCCCGACAATTTCTTCTGTGTTCTTTTCTTCAATTATTCCCACTAAACTTCGTCCAAGCTTGTCCTCAAAAGTTTCTTTCTTTATAAATTTCCGTACTTTATTATTTACTCTTGCTTCACTTATCTCAACATTCCTTTCATCGTCTATCACTACGTCTATAATATTTGATATATTACTTCTACCATAAATACCAATACTTTAAGAGTCGCTGGAATCCTTTAATTTATTGCCCCGACTGGCTCCACTTCTGTCGAGGCGTTGCCTTTTGGGTGTTCACTTCCTGTAACCGATTCTTCATATTCCTCTTCAATTTTATTCATGAATCTTCGATTATCTCTTAGTCTTCTGTCTTCTCTCTCTATATATCTTTGTTGATCGTAGCCCGATCCTCGATAGTTATTGTCACCTGTATTTTGCTGTCTTCTTCTGCCATTTAGGTTTGTATAATATCCACTTTCACTGTGACCATTATCTTGACATCTTTTGCATTCAATGTTTGGACAGTTTCTTCTTACGTGTCCCTGTTGTCCACAACCATAACATTTTATTGGTCTCCTTTCCGAACAATTTCTTATTATGTGGTCTTCTTTTCCACATCCGAAACACTTGATTGGTTTTCTTTGTCTATACGTTTCACTTGTGGGACCTACTTTTTCACAATTTCTACATTTGACCGCTTTCATGCCTTGAGTGTATTTTCTAGTATTTCTACCAACCACTGTCTGATTTTGTCCGTGTTTACTGTCTCCTGTTACTGCTCCTCTGTAACTCCGGGGTCTGTTTTGCATCCCCTGGTCTCTTACTACATTCACGTCTTCTGTCACACTTTTGACGTCATGTACAGCCTTTATCTTTTCTTTTATCTCATCTATTCCTTTCACTTTGTTAAGTCTCACTTCCTTTTTTATGTCCAGATCATCACAACAATGTAACAATAATGCTTCGGTGAGGGCCTCTTTTGACAAGTCATGTTTCAAGATCTTGGCTGCGAGTTTTTCTACTTTCTCAAAAAATACTTCCGGTATATCTTCCTTCATCCTGTACCGGCATGCCTCAGTCAGATCTCCGAATAGTAAGGAAGTTAGAGAGAATGCCTTTCTCAATCGGTCTATATAACCTATTATTGTCTTATCTACCACTTGGTATCGATCTTTCAGATCTCTCTTTAACAGAAAAACGACTATTGTCTCTTGTTTGGCCTTCGCTATTCTTGCAAAATTAAAGAATGTTTCACAATCTTCAATAAATTCCTCCACATTATCGCCTTTCCTGTACTTTGCGGGTAACAGTTGACCCGTGAAGATATTCATTGCAGCGTTAGTCGCCATGTGAGAAGTGGTTGCAACATCAATATCCGAATTCATTTTTTAACACCAAACTTTATTTATAAAACAACAATTCACATATTTAAAACAATTTTTTCTGTTAATTTAATTATCCCGCCACAAATTACTCTATTAAATTCTTTTCGATTCAATTTTTAAAATCTTACAAATTTATTAAATACATTTCACATTAAAACCAAAAGTTTATTTTAAAATTTATTTAAATTGCTTAATACTTCTATTAAAATATATAAATTGTTCTGACAATAAAAATATTTTTATTTATAAATAAATATTTAATATTTAATTATTTTCTTACCATTTTTAATTTTAAGATATTTAATAGATACATTAAAAAGATTTTTTTATTTTTAAATAGATATTTAATTTTTTATGATTTTCTTTTTCTATATCATTTTTAATTTTAAAATATTGAATAATCATATAAACATTAAAATATTTTACCTTTTAAAAAAATAATAAATTATTCTGGCGAGATAAAAATTTAAATTAAGCCCTCATAATCTTTGCTTGATATTTCTTTATTATTATTATTATTATTATTATTATTAACAAGCTATTTAACAAAAATATCATTTCTCAAAGAAATTTATTCATTTATTAATTAAAGTCTTAATAGAAAATGGTTCGACATTTTAAAGTTAAATAAATCAAATGATGCAAAAGTAATTAAAGAGGCGTGATCTCAAAATAAATTTTGCAAAATTTAAAATGCTTCATTAAAAATGTTCGTTTTATTAGACGAAATTCCTTATTGAAAAGGAAATATTTCTAATGATTTAGCTTGAAAAAATAATTATTTGTTTTAAAGAAATGCTTGGAAATACAAATACAGAAAATTGATATTTCTTTACCATTCGTAAATTAGAAACATTTGATTTTAGTTTTCTCTCAAATTAATTTTCAAATGAATTTTTTTATTATTTTGTAAAATATAAATAGAAAATATTTATTTATCATTAATTTTTCTTTCGATTTACTTATTCGTATTCAAATGAACATATGAGTTTATCTTTCGGATTAGTGTCGAATTTGTCTTGTTTTTAAAAGCCAATGGGTCATTAACATCGCTCATCCTCCTTGAGATACAAGGGAAAGATTTATTTTTTAGTGAAGAAAATTTTAAAAAATGTTTACAGAATTAGGGAAATTCACAAAAACCAAAATAATCTTATACCAAAATCTAATCTACAATTTTCATTATTTATTATATAACACAGATAATCTATATATACACTGTATCGTTTTTTCCTCAATTATGGGTTCCTGGAAGTCATCACGCAAAAAAAAACAATTTACATTAAAACCTCAATGTCATTCCTATATTTACATAAAAGCAAATATTTGCGTAAAAAGACTCAAATTCAAAATTATCTTAATCAGTTGTGCATATTTTCATTTATAACTGTAATGTTAGGACGTTGTGGAGTGCGAGGCGTCTTTTGGTTCGTCTCGTCCTGTCCTCTGCTGCATAACGACGGGCTGCGAAACTGATCGAAATTATGCAAAGTTTACCGACTATTTATGACGTTTTATAAGTGCAGTGCAGGCCGTCATCTTGCCTACCAAAATCCATATACCGCAGCCCGTTAACGGGCACATTCTCGATCGAACCCACCTTAGTCGTGCGTTTAGTACCGGATTGAAATAACATCGAAATTTTATCGTTCATCCACAAAAATTGAAGTCGCGAGTTCGATTTATTTATTAAGATTTTTGAAAGTCACACACACACAATTTAAATTTGTTGATTTGTTTCGTTTTCTTTATATAAATTAAATTTTTTATTTAATTATAATTTGTTTGCTCTCCTGTTTGCGATCCAACTTTTGTTTCGAGCATTTTTTATTAGTATAAATTAATTTATTGATAGGAAAAAAAAATTTTCATTTGTGATGGAAAAGAATTATATGTGACAGGGTTTATATTTGTTCCTTTTTAATACTGTGATTTTTGTGAATTGCAAACATTGATTGGTTGTGACAATTTATAAATGGTGGAAGAAGAAAAAATGATTAATATTGGGAATTCAAAATTTTTTATACATTTAAATTTGTTTCTTTTTTATGTGTTAAATTGTTAATCACTAATAAGAAAAATAAATACTTTCATCCGAACTGGAAATCCTTCTTTGGTGCTTGCTTCGAATGCAATTACCAATATCTCTACAAGATGCTTCACAGTTTGTATTATCTTGTGTTGGTTGATACACTAAGGGTCTCTTATTTTGAACAATATTTTCTGTAATACGCCTTTGTTTGTACAATTTTCGTCCCAATAAATCTTTATGAAGTTCTTTGTATTTTAGCACACAGAGTTGTAAATCTTTTTGAAACTGTCGCACGTGTTCTAATTTAGTATCGTGTTCGATAAAAAAGCTTCCAGTTTTTTAGCAATTTTTAATCCTTCATCAATCGTTTCCACCGTAATTGGTAAGTCAACTACATCATTGTCCCTGCTATATTCAGACTGCATTTGAGCATCACTTATATCAATTAAGTCTTCGCGATCCAGCAAACGGTCCAAAAGAATTTTGTCAACATCTTCCCGTGTAATATCATTACAATTTCTACATCCACAGCATGCGACAAATCAATGATCTCATAATAATTGGCTGAATCACTAGTGTTATTATTTGTAATACGCTCTGTCCAAAGATTTTTCCAGCATGCCTTCAAAGTGGAACGTCTTATTTCCGAAATAACAAATGATGCGTAACAGATGAAGTCTCGGATAGAAAAATTCTTCCAGGCATCGTAGATATTCAACTCCTGATTTTCTTCTAGCTTTTTTTAAATTTACTAAAAAGATTTCTAAAGATTTTACATTTTGAAAGTGGATATAATTCCCTGGTCCATGGGTTGAATAATAGATGTAGTATTCGTGGGAATGAATACTATTTTTGTATTGAAATTTTCCCGTATCGGATCGCCAGGATCAATATCAACAATAAGAAGAACTTTAAATGGTTGCTTCTTCTTTTTTAAATAACGTTCCACTTCTGGTACAAAGCAATTTCTAAACCAATCTTTAAATATATCAACTGTTAACCACGCTTTTTTATTGGCTCTCCCATGAAAGCGTTAGTTACTATTTTTTCCTTTTAATGCTTGAGGTCTAAAACTTTTGTCTATAAGCATTAGTTTAATCAAACTATCACCAGAAGCATTGCTACAAAGTAAAAATGACACACGATCCATTGCAACTTTAAAGCCCTCACAGATATTTGGGTTTTTGATGGATAAGTTCTTTTTAGAAACTTTTCCAAAAGATTTCCGTTTCATCAGCATTAAAAACCTAATCTGCTTTATAACACCATCTTGAATAATTTTCAGAAAATTTTTGACGATATTATTGAGTAGCTACATTCAGATGAAGCAATTTCACCCTTAGTTTTTAAATTATGGAAATTATGTCTGACCAGAATCTCACTGAACCATCATCCACTGGCTGAAAATTCAATATTTTTTGTTGCTTTGGAGACGATAGTTGTTCTTGTTACAAGCGATTATAAATATTCAGAGTTTTATGTGTTATTGTAGCTTTGTCGATTGATACTTTTTTGCTTGATACTTTTGTCAAATTGTCAACAAATTTTCCATAACACAATTTCTGGAATATTATGTGATTTTTGCATTTATATTTTTTCCCCATATTAGTGATTTTCTTATTGCTTCTTCATTTTTTAATATTGTGCGCATGGATGATTCATTTAATCCGAATTTCTTGTCTACATTAATTGGACCTGTTCCCTGTTTCCAAAACATTTATTTTTGTTTCCGAAGAAATTCCTTTTCGAGTTTTGATTTTCTTTAAATTATTTTCCACAACTAACATTAAATTATCTATAAGAAAATTTATAAAAAGAATTAAACAAACTTACATTAAAATGCCTTAAATTTCGAAATTCGTTGGTAAATCGTATATTAAAACAAACATTTGCATGTGAGTTAAAAATGAATAAATTCATTAATTTGATGAATAAAATCTGAATAAGAATTAAACTGAAAATTTTTTTATACTGAAATCACGTAAAAAAAGAATAATGTGTAAATATATCCAAGATTGTCAAGTATGAAATTCGAAAGCCAGCTTAATAAATTCAAGTAGTTATATTTCAACAATGTCTAAACATTTTGTTGCTCAGTATTTTATGTTGGATAGTTACCATTATAAAAAAGTGATCTCAGAAGTAATTAAATTATATTATAAAATTATTTTATTTATAAAAGTATAAAATAAAAAAAATAAATTATTTTTAACAAAACTATATTATTTAACAAAATTTTAAAGGAAAGATGAAAAAGAAGACGTCAGTTTAATCAGAAAAGTGGAATAGTTAAAAAATTAATTATTTTTATTATATATTTATTTTTTTATACTTGGTTGTTACGGGGCCAACCATTTGGATGTGTCATGTTAAACAATGGCTTATCAGATGGTACTGGTCCCGAACTATCAACTGTTGTAACGAATCAAAAAACGTATTCTTTATTTACATGTGTAGATAAACGGACACTACAGCTACATATGTTGGCTATTGAAGACATCAAGAAAAATAAGTTTAAATTATTTTAAAAAATGGAAAGGAGAGAAATTGAAATATTAGGAAGTACAAGTTCTTACGCAGAAACTCAGTATTAAAAAAACCGAAACATAGCAGACAGTCTCTAGTTGGTTCATGAAATTCGTGAAAGGTAATTTTCAGCATAAATATGAGTATAGGGGTTACCGAGGAACATAAGTAGACAATGAAAAACTGAAGATAACGGTTGGGTATAATGATGTATTGTTAACGTTTGATGTTACAAAGCAAACAATATTGAATCACTTTGCTAAAATCTGTAAATTGGAAAAGATGGACTAGTAAATTTCACATAAGTTGAATAAAAAACAAACGAAAAGTGTGATAATAGAATGGCTTTTTGTATAGAATCATCACTTGTGAGGAAAGTTTGATCCTGTATGATAATTGCAAACGTTCAACAAGCTAAGTTGAGACGACTGAAGCACCAAAACACAGTCTAAAGCACAAAATTCATCAAAAGAAGCTCATGGTGAGTGTTTAATATTATGCGACAGATTTAATTCATGAATTCATGAAACACGGTTCTTCGGTCACTAAAGATGTCTACTGTAACTAATCGGAAAATATGATGCAGAAATTCCAAAAAAAGCAGCGTTTGGCAAACAATTCCACTCACATCTTGCTCCATAACAATTAAAAATCAGATACTGCACTTAAAACCGTGAAAAAACTGCAGGAACTTGAGTTGGAACTTCTGCATCATTCTCCATACTCCCTAGACCTGGCCCAAGCTGACTACCATTTCTTGAATATTTCAATTTGAAAAATCTTTTGATACGAAAATTTTCAATTCCGAAGATGCCGAAAAATTTCTTTCCAAGAATTAATAGATTCTCGCCAATCAATGTTTATTCAAATGGCCTCAACAAGCGGTCGCTCAAATGGCAAAAGTGTCGATAATACACTTTGGTGCTAACTTTTATGAATGACATAAATGTTTGTATACAAGTAGATTATCAATAAACTTTAACTTAAACTTAAGTTCTACAAATTTAATACTTGACGATCTTATAATAAATAATTGTTGCGCTCTAGTCACCGTATTTAGTCAGGGATAAAAAGGTTTGATAGATCATAAAATAGTTGTAAATTAATTCTGAAACATAAATAATAATATTTATTGTAAATACTAAGTTTAAATGACGAGTTATTTGATTTCAGCTACAATTAATAATTCGAAGAATAAATTAAAATTTATAACCAAGAAAAGGTTAAAATGGAAATTTGCTATAACTAAAAATTGAAGAATTGTAAAGATTATGAGAAAATTAATTACTCTTTATCGATTTAAATAAATTTGTTTTTTGTTTTAAAATATTTTCAACTTGTGTTTATAATTAAAGTAGCATTTCATTAAAACCAGCTAATAAAAGTTGTATTCATTCGGAAAAAGAATGATTATTAAGGAGCCATATACATGCAAATGAATAAATATTGCGAGTTTTGTGGGTGAGAGGAATATTTATAATTGGTTTGTTGAATTTTGTATGTTGAGTTTAGTATTTGGAAATGTGTTTCTCACACCCAGGTGGAAAATTGATATTTTAGATGTTCACGATGAATAGTTATTCGAGCATAATTTATATTTTAAAGTGCAGCATAAGATATATAAAAAACTTAAAAATATTAAATCGTTTCAAATTTTCATATTAAAAATTGAAATAAAGTAAATAGCTTTTAAATAAGTTTTAAATTAAATAAATGTTCTTTCTTTACATAAAATCATTTTTAAATAAATTTAATATGTAGATAAAATTATTACTAAACTTTTAACTTTAAAAATAAAATCTGAAAATAATGAAAAATTTGTTCGAATAATTGTTTATTAAAAAACATTAACTAAAAGTTATCAATTTAGAACGATGTCGAATTAAGAGAGTTTTGCTGAGAGTTGTCCAAAAGACAATTCTAATTGTATTGAAAATAAAAGTTCGAAAAGCCATGTTAGTGTTCTTAATAATGGGTTTGCAGAAAGCAGAACACTTCTTTAACAATATGACATCAATGAAAAACCATCCTGCAGGTTGTAAAACTTAATTGTGTTTAGTTTCAGGTGCTTGGATCATTTTTTATCTAGTTTTCCTAGTCAAAAAACGGAGTCCGGAAAAAGAATAGCAAGTCACCATTGCTGCGCGGGTTGAATCCCTGTGAGTCACAATACACATTTGCTAATAATGCGTAAATTGTGAATGCGCTGGTGAACACAGGTTGCTCAAAAAGCATTACATAGAATTACATAGAGCGCAGATATGAGAGGTTTCAAACAGAACTCCAAGGACCGGTGTTTACATTGGTGGTACAGAAAAAAATATTTTAGGTGGTGAAGGAAATAGAGCACTTTTATTGTAAGAGAATGAGGCGAAGTAAATTGGTTGAATTGATAAAAGCAGCAATGATAGATAGGTCAAAACGGAGAGCAATTGAAGCAAGTGCTGCCATGTGTTGTAGATCACGACTTTATCTTGGAGTTTAATGGGTTCCATGGTTAATGACAGATAACTAAAAGAAGTAACAAGCATCACCATAAAATGAATCTTTTAAATTAAACGAAGACAAAATAAATTTGGAAATTCAAAAGTAGAAGAAGATAGAAAATTATTAGATTGCAACCGGCGTCGGAATAAGATATTTTCTCTTATGGAAATTGTGCAGGAGACGAAAGAATAGATCTGACCGCTGCTCAATTTTCAGTATATTGGTGGATATTTGGCATACATACCTAGTCATTGATTTGAACCGATGGTTGAGTTTCATTAGTAGTGTAACACTAAGGCCTGTCATGGTTATTAATCCATCTTGAATTAGGCTTGCGTAATGCCTCGAAAATCATGTAAAGAATTATGTAAGTTAAGAAGTAGCAGTTTTTGTGAGTTCGATTGCGTATTCTGATGATATACTAGTAGATACTGATAAAATATTTACTAAGGGGTTGTTGAAGTTGCTAGACCACTTTAGTACGTCCACACAACAAGGCATAGTCTATTTATTAGAAGGCCTGATGCTCTTTCGACGTGCCGACAAAAATTCGATTCACATTTTGCAATGGATAGTAAATGATCACATGATTAAGCTCACTTTCATATATATATATATATATATATATATATATATATATATATATATAT
>MQRK01217961.1:0-11560 GCA_001938485.1 Girardia tigrina
GTCAAAAATAATAATAATAATTCAATTCTTGATGACAGAACACAAACACAAAACAATATTTCGTACGAGTTAACAGATTATAGTAAAAACTGTGAATCTCCAAAACGAACGAATGTTTAACTTTAAATTAAACCTTTTTCTCCCATACGGGATACTTACGGGAAAAATAATATTTTAATAAAATAAAAATAAAATAAACTTTGAATTTACGTTACTTGTTACGAAAATTCTTGTTAGGAAAATTTTCAGCAGATATTTTTTGGGCAAACTAAAACTAGATTTGCTGCTGTTTATATAGTAATTTTTATCAGCCTTGAAAATTGATGAAGTAAAACAAAGACTAAAATATCTATAATGTTAAATTCCAAATTTTGTTAACCTAAATATTATTTTTTTTAAAATTAATAATTTTACCAAAAGAATTATTTAAAATTTTTTCTACATAAAATTTTGTCAAAAGTGTTCATATGTATTTTTCGAAACCCTAACAAAAGTAGTGTTAACTATGAAAAACAATTTCCACCCCTATGGACACCTTACATTCACACAACGCATACATATACAAGCCAATATACATATATTACAAACTCCCTTTTCTTGATATTAATGGGGAAAATTAACATTAAGTTAGGGCTTTTATTATTGTGAGATATTATTCTCATTTGTTTTAATTCACTGAAACCGGTGATAGTTGCTGATTTAAATATAACTTTTGCGTTGTCTGCCGCTTGTTTCTCACAATTATAAAAGTTTATCTTTTTTGATTAATTATAGCACTATGCCAGAAAAAAGCGATTTGAGGAGTGTAAAACATCCAAGATAAATTGCACTAGTTGTAAGTCTGAAATCTGTCTGAAATCAATTGTCACTGGTGAGGACGAATGGCGTTCTCAATGTGACTCAAAATAAAAGCGTCACATAACCGAATGGAAATCGAAATCATCACTTAAGGTCAGAAAACACGAAAAGTTTCGTCAAAAATCAAAATAATATTTATAGTTTCCTTCAGTACAAAAGGCATCATCCACCGCGAATTCATTTTGAATGATCAGTTACTATTCAAAAATTTAGATATGCATAATAATCTTACTCGTCAAACTACATAATATCGTTTGAAACGTGAATTTCTCAATAATAAATACATTGACTTGCAGAATTTTATATAGTTATATACTTTAATGGGATAATAATATTATAAATTTTGTAATTTATCTGTTGTATCTACAAAAGTATTTACATTTAATTATATTTTCAAAGATGACTGTCTTAATTATCGGGAATTCAATCGGTATGATATATAATTGTCTGTATTAACAGAAAACGTTATAAATCATAAAAATATCTTTAAAATAGCTACCGAGTCTGAATACCGGCTATCGGTAGTCTACAAAATACCTGAAGCATCAGAATCTGGGAAAATATATAACTGATGACATAAATGAAGTAATTTGTGTCCCTATTGATGGATACCGGTGTAGACAATTTCAAGATTCAAAATTCTTGATATTAATTTAAAGAAATTCGTAAAAACAATTAAATTCTTTAAACTTTGACCATTAATAATTTTTTATTTTTTTTTAAAAATTAAAAAAAATTTTTTTTAAAAACAAATCGAGCTTAAAGCAGATAAATTGAATTTGAAACAAAATATGTTGGCATTGATAAAAAATAATTAACGTGCTCATATTTAGCTGCTATATATATATATCATAGTTTACTTACAATAGCAAGTAGTAAGTGATGGAAAAAGGCATTTCAACAAAGTAATTTGATTCACAAATTATTCATAAAAAAACCTAAAATTTAAAATCAAACTCAATGAGAATCTAAGTAAGCAAATGAGAAATTTTCTTCATTAAAAAATAGAAATCAAAGTAATAAGATCATTTTCAAGGTTATTTGGATATAAAGCACTGACTTTATTGGGTAAGAGTAATAAAATGAAGCAAATAAATTTTTTAATATTTATTCCTTTTCAGTTGATGCATTTTCACCTTACAAAAGACTTCAATTCATCTGAATTAAACAATTGTATTAATATTTGGGTAACAAAAGGCTAACAAAAGAAAGCTTATTGAAAAACTTTCAGGGGAAGTGTAAAAAACTTTTAAAAAGTTACTAAATTTTTAAAGTTTTTTCCACGGGTGGTTTAACGCCTATAAACTTTCTAGTATAAAATATATTTGAATGAATTGCTGAGGACAAATTGATTACATAAACACTAACTTTACTTTAGTTACTTTCTTTATTAAATTCATTTGTCCTGATGAGGATGGTTAAACAGTCAAAATTAATTAACAAGAAATAAATTTTAATTGGCATTATAATTTTTATTTAATTAGACAAATTTTGTACAAGTTTATTAAAAATATTTATTATTGCGATTGCTTTTGTTTTCAATATCGAATATTAATCAATGAGCTTAAGTGTTTTGAGACGAAAATTTGTCTCTTCTATGAAGGCGTTAAGGCACTGGTGGAAATAACATGTCTAGACAAGATTTAATATTGTTTTCCTTGGAAGAAAATATCTCATTTGGATGTTACTAACACCATCTCAAACCTAATATATCTACGTATATTGGTTATATATAGTTAATATTCCAATTTTTTGCAACGACATAAAACTTCAACGGGATTGATGCTACAATTTAGACAAACCTCCAATTTTAATATGAATACTCTTTAAAAATCATTTGTTGAGATTTAGGCTCAATAATAATAAAATAAAACATCAAAATTTGTATTAGTTTGAAGAGTAATTTCTTTATTCACAAATTCATATGTATGAATGCAGTAGGGAATTCATGTTATGGCATCTTTTTTGATTCTTTGGTACAAGTTGGAAGTTAATTATCTTTTAGTTTCTTTAAGGCGACCATGTTCTGTCTGCATGAGGGTGTTACATTTTGTTTATAATTATTTCTATGTTAAAAGTTTTATATTCAAAAGTAATATTGTTAAAAGCAATCATATAATTACTTATTATTATCATGTATATCCAATAATGAAGGATACCTGATGAGCATTGTGGATCCTGACACCGAGACAATTCGACTTGGTGTAGAGTTTAGAGTGATTTCTATCGGATATACAATCGTTAACGAAATGTGGATCTATCTCAATGATAACATAAATAGAAAAGGACTGATTGAACCTATTGCCAAAATAACTCTACCAACTATTCGTTCTTTAACTGCGGAGGATACTATCATATTCTCCTTTAAGGTAAGAAAATATGTCTTTTCGCTAACCGAAAAATAAGGAACTCTAATTGTTCTAGTTAACTGAAAATACAATCACCACGTGGCACGGGTGCCCTCAACAATTGTCGTATTTGTCCACTGAAACAATATCCAGATCCACGAAGGAAAATCATATGCCTCCCGGTGCTGCTTTTTATTTGTTTAGTGGGGGTCCCTCAGTCAAACAAACCTTTAGCGTAAGAACTTATCTGATTATATTTTTAAGATAAAATTTAATTTTTATTAATCAAGAAGATTATAATTATAAATAATTATTTTAATAGAATTTCTGTTTGCTATATTTTTATTTGATATTAATTTCTCTTTTAAATATTTACTTAAAACAGTTTGGTAAAGAGTCGTATGTCTTGTCGACATGAAATTTATCTTTAACTTTGCTATGATTAACCCTTGGATTTCCAAGGGTAAATATTTTTTCTCAGTTGTATTTTATACTTATCCACATTTAAAGAGAGACAATTTTCATAGAAGTATCTTTGGAAGTTCAAGTGAAAGAGTATTAAGTAAAAAACTGAATTTACGCTTTTTCTTATATTCCTTGAAGTACAAACGAGGATAAGGATCAAAAGACAAAGAGAACGAAAACTCAGAAAAGAAAGTCATAAAGATTAAATTTTAATGTATAAATCAAATATTTCTCTTGAATTAGAAATATTTTTTTACATTAAGGGGGGCAGAAAGTATATTAAATGTCCTTAGTGGTGCATTTTGTAGAAGTTCGGTAATTATTTCTCATTTGTTATTATTAATAATAATATTGTAAATTATATAAATTAAAATTAAAAAAAAGAAAGAAAACTCTTATGAATTATTTTATATCTTACTTAATAAAAGAAATGTTGTGTTTGACAGAAAATTTTATATAAAAGAATTTGTATAAATGTTTTGTTTTAATATGTCAAGTTGATTGAATTCTATCTTAATCTAAATAAAATCGATTATAGTTCTTGAATTATCTTATATTCTATATTAATTGAAAATAAGTATGTCGTGTGTAAATCAGTCTCGATGTGTTTACAATGGATCGAGATTTGCAAATCCAGAGATAGATCCAAAACTTGAATGTGTAGATAATCCGTTTGCTGTCTGAGAGTTTAATGTTGTGACTTGTCTTGAGAGATGACACAAAATGAATATATCGACAATGAGGTAGAGTAACATACTCATATATTAAAATATGACTTTTCGAAGTAGATCGATTTAATTTAAGTGAATGGAAACCCGCTCGCATTAGAGCGAAAATTATCGATTGGTGTTTGATTATTAACAAATGGGGCGCATTCTTATGGGCCCGAATGCTGACAGCTGCCCCCATCGGAAAAAGTAATTTGAAAGGGTTTCCACATTTTTATCCAATTGTTTTTATTTAAATAAAAAATTAATGATCAAATTCTATTTTTATTTATATAATTATGTTTTTTAAAGAAAATCAATTTTGATCTTAGAATTGTTTTTCAATATGACTAACTTTAAAGTTATAAATCAGTATTCAAGCCATTGTACAATATTTTTGTCTTGTCTTGGGAGGAATGTCAATGGGGGGATCAAAATAATTTGATTAACGTTTAATATTTTGAAAGTTAATAAATGTCAGAGACGGCAGTTGAATTTGAAGACAAATTATAATCTCGAAGATCGTTCTTGATCTAGAAGATCTCTTACTCTAGATAATGAATCGGTATTAATGATGCTTTTATGAATCCTGTTTAATCACATTAAAAATAATACGTACTTGAATTAGGAGCACAATATCAATCATTAACTTAAACTGTACATGATTACTTACATGAGAATGTTCTTAAACAGAATGTATAGATACTACATGAACTGCCATACATCACTGTAGCACATAGAACAACGAATTTGTCATTCTTTTTTCATCAGATAAGAAATGATCCTTTTTGAAGATAAATCAAAACAGTTTTGAAAAAGGGTCTTGTGTAATACTGTTGTAAAGAATGGTTCCAAGTAAAAAGAGCCGACAAGAAAAATAGAATAAAATTTTACTAAATACTGTTTAAATAAAAAAGAATATAACGAAATTATTTTTTTGATATTTTACTAATTACTTTTAACTTCGTTTTTCTAAAAAATTGTAATCATAGATTACCAGCAATTCCTTTTAAGTAAAATATTTTATCTTCTAATTCATCAAATTGCTCAAAACGAGTTTTGATTCTTTCAAATACATCTTTGTAAAATTTCCTTTGTGTGCTGCCAGTTTGTCCAGAATTTGCAAGAGTAATATCCAGTTTGTGAATACTATGCTCTTTTTTTAAACATACAATAAATCTCCATATGTTTTCATGACAAACACCAACAGAAGTTGCAAAAGCTCTATGTCATCCTTCCCAATTATTATTTGTCCTGGTCAAGTCTCTCATGATAGCATAGTATGCATTCCAGATCTCTACAGGAAATATAGGCAAACGCTGACTTTCACCTCTTTGTCTTCCAATCTATGCGTCTTCAAAATAATCTAGAAGAGGTTGTAGCAGGATCTCATTTTGTCGATAAAAGCAGTTTCTATAATGCTCCTGTTAGCTGATACGACTCCTCCGATTTGCAAATAACTTAATACAGTTAACATTTTAAAATACAATATAAAGTCGAAATCATTGTCATATTGTTGACGAATATTACTATCTTAATATTAATATCTTTCCCCAAACATCTTGCTAAAAGTGAAACAAACATCCCAACTGAGTAACTAATGGGAAATGTAGAATTGCTGAAGTTAATGAGTGCTGACTCGTCATCGGACATAATTATTTGTAGGTGAAATCTTCTAAAGGTTTTTGAAATTTCAAACATACTATTTTTATGTAACTTCATTCTTTCTTGATAAAAGAAAGTATACTAACTGAGCAAATACATTATTATCTATTGCATGAATTGTATACAGCTGTTTAAAAATAATAATTACCGTCTTAAAAGTATCATTCATGCACCAATCGACAGTTAAGATTTGTCTGGGTTTAGAACATTATCATTCCTTTGTCGAAATTACTATACAGCAAAAAGTTTTCACCGTCTGGTGTGAGAGTGGGTTGCGCTGTTGCGATGCTCTAGCGTTAAAGGGTAGACTCTGGGTCGGGGGGATAAACAAAATTACATCTCACTTGATAAACTCGCATCTACTCGGCCACTCGGCTCGCTGTTTTTGTCTCTCTCTTTGTCGTCGTCGTCTTCGACCGCAGATAATATTGCAACGGATTCAGCCACAAATCGTACTTGATCACCTCGCCCTACTTGACCATCGAATTGGCGATATCCGACGTAATCCACTACCCGCTGGTAGAATATTTTTTAAAAAAATACACAATAATAAATATTTTTAAAATTTTATAAGTTGATTGCATCTTATTTAAATGAAATAAATTAATTTTATGGGTAATAAAATTTTTAAAAGCATTCTAATAATAAAAAAGTTTTAATTAAAAAGAAAAGTTCAAAAATATGTTATCGAATATAACAAATTATTTTTTAAAGTTTTTACACATTCATTAGATTTTATTTAATGGAATAAATTAATTTTATTTATCATATAATTTTTAAAAATCAATTTTAAAAAATAATAAAAATTTGATATAGTAAAAAGTCAAAAATAAGTTATAGAATATAATAAATTATTTTTTAAAGTTTAAAATGTTTTTTTTACAAATTGAAAGTAAAATAAAATTTATGAGGCGAGTTGAAGATTTTAATTAACGGAAATTTGTTTGAAAATTGGGAGTTGTCATATTAATAAATTTTGGTGTTAAAAATGAATTCTGATATTGATGTTGCAACCACTTCTCACACGGATAACAAGTCATTTTGATCTCCAACTCGCTGACGTGAATCGATTTCGTGATAGTCGAGTTCGAGAAATAATCATTCCGAGAAAACGTCAAAATAATTTTGAAAACCGTTTCAAAATCGTCGAATTTTTCGACATCGAGACTAGAGTGAAGTAGATCTTTGTCGTGTTCGATGATGAGTGTCATCACTTGGGGATGATATCTCTGCGCGTTGATCCAGAAATTCTGGATCGCTTTCATTAGATTCGCCTATTGCTGAAATAGCGGGAGTCGTTTTTGATGGAATTTCTTTCCCCCCTCGAGAATTCATTCGCTCGCTTGTTCGTCGAGATCAGTTTGGACTGTAGTTATCTTTTTTAATTCTTTGTCATTGCTTTCTGTTTTCTGTATTTTCGGTGCAGACGCCATACTTTCTCTTTCGATTTCATCGGCTGAAATTTTTGAAATGCTTTAGTGATCTCTGCAATCCATTTTACAATCGGACATATTTGGTTGTCTAAAAAATAATGTCGTTTTTTAACCTTAATCTTTAAAGACAAATATCTCAGTGTAGAATCAACTTTATAAATCAACTTTTTAGAATCAACTTTGTAAAATGGCGACTCAAATTTTCCAAAACAAAAAATAATTACGCCGAAAATAAAAATTGACTTGAATAAACAAAAATAAAATTTATACAGAAACGTTCGATCGATCAATTCGAATAAAATTAACACAATGCCACACAAGAAAAACCGGCCAATTAGAAATGGCCTCATCAAAAGATGTTTATTAATTTGGCTACCATACCTTTTATTAATTGTTAATAAGTTTTTTTGTGCTTAATATTTTAATTATTATTTTTTTTTGATAACAATTAATTTAATTATAAATAAAACAACAGTAACAAATATGATCAATTTTAAACTCATTTTAAACAATCGACTTGTTTATAATTTACAACGTGAGAAAACGAATCTTTAATGTAATAAACTTAACTCGATCAAAATAATAAATCAAATAGTTATTGTATAAAAATAAAGTCAAATCGATGATTATCAAATTTACCAAATAGAATTTAAAACCGTGTCGATCATCTATAGATATTTGTATTTAATAACAAATTACAGGCAGAGAAGTAAAATAATCTCTGTCTTTAAAGTTCGCGCTCGCAATCAACTCAATTTGACACGATAAACTAACACTTCATAATTCCAGTTTATTCATCGTCATCACAATATTGATTCGGTTAAATTTATTCATAATTGAACTTTGATGGAACGTGTAAAGAATTCGTTGAAAATTTTTAAATCTTCCTTTAATTTGGAAATCAATATTCACAATGGCAATATTTTTTTACGAATATTTAGAGCTTTTCAACACAGTTTAAGGTTCACATAATTTTCCATTTTTAGCTTGAATTATTGCTTTATTATTGCGAGTTGTAGCAATAAGTGGATGTTGAGAACCTATCAAGCTTTCTCGAATGTCCAAAGACTTGTTTAACAAATTAACTTTTTCCACATAATTTCCTTGATCTTCACATTTTGGATTGATTTAATGACAAGCACTTCATCTAGCACTCGAAAATTCACTCCTGTGAATTTATCTTTCTCTCGCTCTTTTCCTCCTCTTCGTTTAAAACTTCAGTACTTGCAAAACTCCGGTAAAATTTTTTTTGTCACCAGGAATTGCAATCATCACGAGATCCGCTAGACTATATGTAAAACTTGAATAGGAATTATTTTGCTTTCTCGAAATCTGTATATTACGAGTCAATTGTTGGCGGTTCACAAGCTTTCCTATTGCAGCTACTGACTTGGTCTTTGCGCATGAGCGAGACACGATTAAGTGAAGAGCAATCTGATAACGTGTTTTTGCTAATTGAAAACTTTTACCAATACCCCGCTTTTGGGTAACGGTCACGAAACCGTTTGATACCAATCAAGGTTTCTGCAATCAACTGATGTAGCGCATCGTGACATTGAATTGCTTTGCTGGCTTCTTGACCTTCAATATTGGACACGCCGTGATTCTGATTGTTTGATCTTGAGTCCACCACAGTAGCATTCTCCGTCTTACATGTATCTCAGTAGCATTTTTTGTTTTCCACATATCTCCAATATGAGATGCTGTTTTTTCCTAATTTTTAAGGTAAACGAATCTCAAATGCACGAGAAGATTCTTTCCCTTTTGACTTTTGATGAAATATAACGGCATTGACTTCCTTAACAAAGTAAGAGATACATAATAATAATAAATAATAACTATATAATAATAAAAATAATAAAATTTTAATAAACTTTATTGGGTCAAGTAATTAAAATAATCCTCAAATTAACACATGTAAATATATTAATCCTTCAAATTACATCAGTAAATAAATTATATACACAAATTTCAAGGTTTTTAATATTCTTTTTTCTTTGTTGGCTCTTTTTTCTTTGGCTCGTTACATGATACGGTAAAGAATATCTAGGAAGTAACAATTGTAAGAGATTTTCTAGAGAAGTAGTAGTAAAGAAATTTGTGTGTGTGTTGACCGATAGTTGTAGTAATTCCTAGCTTTTATTACCAATATTGTAAGTTAAATAAATGAATTATTAGATTAAATAAACACATTAAAGATATTACAAAGAGAAATAGAAGAATTAGCTTACATAACGTAACAAAACAGTCGAGTAGTGAGAGAGATAAGGAAATAAATAGTTTTTACATTATTCGGATTGAATAACGAAATAGTTGTGTAGTTCACGGTTTAAATTCACTTGAATATATGTTCTGATCGAATAAACATTCATGTTGTTCGCGATGGTTATCTAGTAATATTGATGGCTGTAGGAAATTTGCAACAAATTCTTGTTATTTAGAATGATTGTGCACAATTACATAAAATTATAACATGGAAGAATTTGTGGAATTGGGAAGATTGAATTTGATTAAAATTTGCACAATTAAACTAAAATTATTCTGCAAACGCTATTTTTAAATTTTGAAAATCATTGATCTGAAAATAATTAAAGTTTTTTCCGTTTCCAAAACTTTTAGACCAATCTTAAAGGTCCCATACCATTAATACCTAATCACTAACGGACTAATAATTTCGTAAGTAACAGTTAAAATAAACAAATATAAATCTAACAAGTAAACTTAGAATTTTTAATATATGTGAGAACCATCTTTTAGACGCAGTCATTTAACAAAATAAGAACTAAAACAATTTATTTTACTTTATAATTACATTATTTACCTATTTTTTTATTTTCTAGGGAAAAGTCTATAGTCTTCGGTTCTATACGACTGCTACGGGAATTGATGAATACTGCTCTTCAGTTGAAATTCAGGTTTTCAATCATTTTTTCAGTTATTTATTATTTTTTGTATTTGTTTTGATATTTATCAGTTTTAATAGATCCAGCATTCATTAATTAGCTCTTAGTTATAACTAAGCTAGCAAAGATTCCATGAAAGAATGTCACCTTATTACTATAACCTGTTCTGTGAGCAATATACACTTTCAATATTTGTAACCAGAATGCATTACTATATTTCCCTGATTGAGATGATTGATTGAGTTCAGAAAATGCTTTTAAATCTATTTGTTTAGCTGTAAAATTTTTTCTAACAGAACAAAGTGTGAAAAATGTTTCACCTAATCGATTTGACGGACCAAAATGTTCTCTTTAAATTTGGGTGGGCCTACTAAAACTTCGTTGTGAACATAAACATAATAACAATTCTGTGAAAAAATGCAAAAAATAGGTAAAAGAAATACTAAAAAGCAGTCAAACATGTTTATCATGTGAAAAATAAGTGAAAAAAAGTCTTCCCGTCCTCTCTAAGAGAGATTGCAAGAACAAAGTCGTAATAAAGATGGTAGAAATATATATAGGTCTAGAAAATATTGTAAATGGTATAGAAATACTCAAGTGCATTTAATTTAAGAATTATTGAGAGACAATGCTACGTTAAGCGTTTTATGTAAGATCTTTCGATCACAAACTTAATGTAAAAATTCAATTATTGATAAATCGTCAGAAATTGTTTTTTTCAATAAAGGAGGGAGAAGGATGAGAGATCTCGATTAATATAAATAGCAATAAAAATGTATATAATAATAATTTTGAATCCTGAACATGTTTTCTATCCGTTATTCTGTCGAAAATCTTTCTGGTGGAATTGATAATTTCTCTAAATATAATTTTGTTTTTTTGTAATATACTATACCTTCGCAGTGGATGCCATTAATATCTGTTAAAAGGGTTTAACTCAAATCGAAATATCTATTAATTCACCCTTAAACTGCTGTACGTTTTTAATAAATAAGAATGGTATTAATTAAACTACAAAACTTTATTATTAAATAATAAAAGATTAACCAAACAGAAGGATAATATCAATGATCGCAATCAGGGCTCGAAGTGAGTCGGGATGTGCCGGTATGCCATACCGCCACTTGTTTTCGAGGCGGTATGACATACCGGCACTTATTTGATTTTAAGGCAGTATGATT